>JBCAUG010722421.1:0-27053 GCA_038406175.1 Haplosyllis leylae
CCCCCCCCCATCATTGAAGTGTGTGGAGTATCTTGCGGAGACTAAACCTTTGACCGCGTACGGTCAACATTCTCGTTAGCTTTGCTTTGCTCAACATGATTATTTCCCAATAAAATTTTATTTTATTTTACATCATTGAATATTTCAGAGTGTACAATTATTAGATGTGTGAGTGGATAAGTGGTTTTTTAAGAATTCACTAGTTCACTTCACAAGTATCTCTAAAACAAAAGGCCTGTAAAGTTTCCGCAAATAATTATTTGTCCACTCATGGCATTTGACATCACGTGCAACGTGCAGTAAAGTTTCTTCATCAAGTACAGAAATCTGATGGTAACAGTCAATCAGATAACGATTCAATCGTTTCTTCGGTTGCACAACAGAATTCAACAAGGATGATTAAAATATTCACAGTCTTGCACATGCTAACTGAATTGTAAAAATTTCCTCATCACAGGAAATATTGGTCACTCATGACATAGTTAACAAACAACTGATAATGCTATCAGTATTCTGTAATAAACTCTGAATTCCATGGTATTATTCTCAATTTAAAATTAATCAGGTAGACCATCGCCTGCAAATTAGATATCTTCAAAGGTGCGTAACATGGTCGGTCGTCAGCATAGACATTTTGTATTGATTGGAGTCAAATGGTTGATATGCAGTTGTGTACAGTAAAATGACATCTCATACAAAAAGATCTCTATCCACCCTGGTCAATCAAGTGTAAAAATAGCTGACTTATATTTATTCATGTGTGTACAACTGTTTGTATACATTCTGGTATCATTTACGGGCATTACTTTATCGACTGACGCTGCTAATGGAAATTTACTGTTTGATAATAACATAGAAACTTGACTTAATTAGGAAAACCATTATGTGTCAAACGTATATTAGTTTCCGTCATTACTACTTGTAAAGTAAACACAAAAACTACGCATGCCCCACAGCAGAAATCATATTTCAAGGATCAAAACCAGGTCATATCAGTTTTCGTTGCATGCAGTTTACTTATTAGTAGTAATTTACTTGTCACAACAAATTAGGACATATGTAGTGACACGTTTGCTAGTTTTCATTAATATTATTTTGTCCTCTTTTCTTTTCACAAAAGAAGAAGTAGATAGGTCTCCTGGGTGTCTTTTCCCAGTCTAAAACATCCGCAACATATGAGATGAAGGCGCACTGAACATGTCTATCTAGCAATAAATTCAATTTGCACAGTGTCGGACAGGCCTCTAATTGCATTGCTGTGCAGTATTGCGAATCAAGGAAAAGGGATTGTGCTTCCAAGCCAGGGATAAATGGAGCAACTTTAATTGCCTGGGTGTTCTTAAAGCATTCTCCGGTCTTTATACAATGAGTTTTTCCATATTTTAACACTCTACAACGACATTTTAAAAATGCATTGAAGCCAGGATGCATCGCAGTTTGTGGGAAAACTTTCCATCACTAAGTAAATGAATGTGTCACTGTGTTGAATCTCATTGTATGCCGCCTTCGTTGTAACACTGCCCGTGAAGTGACAAAAAAACAGTTAAAACAATTTCTGAAGAACAGAGTGATAATACATGTTTAGTACACCATGCATCTCTGAAGTGCCTGTAATCACCATGTCAATCTCAAGAATGTATTTTATCCATATGTTACGAACGATACTTAATCTTGTTGAATTGACTTTTCTACACCATGACAGACATTTATGAACTGATTTTCCACGCCAACGATCGAAGAATTAAGCCTCTTCGCCCAAGAGGCCAAGGTGCTTCCTACTTTGGGTAGATATCTACGCTTGTTTTGTAATCCGCGAATTAAATGGTCACTCGGATCTGCATGCTTGTTTGCACAATGTGTAATGTTTTCTTGATGGGGAAACAGTAAAAACCGGACATTGCCTGGGTGCACCACAGTAGATATAAATCCTTGGAAAGCTGGTTGTGACTAAGCTTTTGAATAATTGATATAAGGTGTGATCACACTAAGCGATACCGAGAACGACACATGCACCAAGACCGATAAAATGGCTAAGAGTAGCCAATGGCATCAGTGGCAGGGTATTGGTGCAGTGTGAAGTGCTCCACATATTACAGTGGAACCCATAATTATCGTTGTCAGTCTCGGTCTCGGTATCGTTCTCGGTGTCGCTCAGTTTGAACACACCATTAAAGTTACAATACTACGTACTATCTTCGGGTAGATAATCGGAAGTCTAAAACGGGTTAAAAGAAGTCAGTAGGCGGACTCTTATCCACAAAGAGACTCTTACCAGCAGCACATGCAAACTGGTGTAGCAGAATATCTCCATGGCAATTAAAATTTTGGAAAATTTCATATTCTTCAACCGGATAATAATGCAAAACACGAAATCAGTTTGTATCTGCACAATGTAAGCCATCCACGGATAATCGTCATATTAGATGGCGTGTGATTTATTAATGTAATGAGCTTTTCCCCGCAAATCCATTTAATTGGGTGTTAAATAAGCAGATTGAATATTTCCGCGCATTACCTGATCTACCGATATTTATTCACAACTGGATTATTATCATTCTATCTACTTACTATGCTTCACAACTGGATTATTATCATTCTATCTACTTACTATGCTTTATTGGTCTGTAATATTCAATAAATATGTCAATAGCTGTAAACTCAAAAGCCGAGCCAATTATTCCGCACAGACGATGTGGGTAATTCTATGAAACACGACACATTAAATAAGAGGCAATATCCCTGTATTATCATAACAGCTCCTAAACCATAGTGCTTGCTGTAATGGTAAATTACACTGTAATTCTTTCTAAAGAACTCGTTTAATTCGCCCTCAATCCTCCCCATTGAGACAGAATGTTATGGAACTACACTTCCTCTTACGAAGAATTTTTGTTCAATATTTCCATAAAGAACAAAAAACCCCATCAGAAGCACGAAATCATTTTCAATACATGCACAGTGGATTTCAATAGCATATCTTCTAAGCTGTTACAAAAAGCTGCTCATCTGCTTAGTTACTACTTGTGTTACTTGTATTGGGCAGTCACAGTGTGCAATTACATTTTCCTTTCGTTTTGAAGGTAGTCCTGTTTTAACTCTAAAGTTGATTTCCTTTCTCCTTTCTTGAAATACACACACAAATAAGACCATTCCATACTCGGTGAAATAGGGGAATTTAATTGGCCATTAGTAGGTAGATTTCTACCCGAATCCATTTGACAGCATTTTTGAACATGGGGGGGGGGGGCACTGTTCAAAGCTTTTCGAAAAGTTTATTGAAATACAACTATGAATAGATATGAACCACTGCTTCGGAAATTGTGATGCTTCCATGATGGTATCCTGTGCGAGGGACTACGAAATGAGTGTATCTGTGTGAAATGACTTTAAATTGTGGTCATTTCATCGCGAAACCTGGAAAAGCTCATCAGCCAAACGGTTCCCTACTCAGCATGACGAATGAGAGGAATCATGACGAGAACACAGGACATCACGAATCACTAAAGACTGCTAAATTCAAATGTAAATCTTGTAAATCATGTTACTACTGTGGAAGATTTCATTAAAACCATTGTCACCAACAGAAATTGGTTTTAGAATTGTCAGATTTTTTCAAGCACTTTGAAAATGGCCCCGAAATGATATTATTAAACAATATTATGCAACATATCCAACTAATTTTCTCCCGATTCATATTTCATTCATACGAAAAATATATTACAAATGTCTTTCCCTCAGATGTATATCTACTTTCAACCATATGCAGTAGGTGATAAAGTGATTTGCTTACCATCGGTTGACAAGCCTGGGCTGGAAGTGAACTTTGCAACATCTACGATCTTAACGGCAAACTGTTGGTTGGTTGTTTTGTGAATACATCTCCGTACTATGCTGAACGGACCCCTGAAACATAATCAAAATATATCACTGTATTTTAATCTGACAAAGGCTGAGCAAACTGTGGTTAGATTTCACTGAAATAACCACAACCACTAGATGGTCATTATTTGTCATTGAATTGTGCAAGATGTCCTTGCTGAGTTTCAGAATTCATGTATCCGTTTTTTTATTGTCTATCAAATGGAATTTGATAAGACTAGGTGGTCATACCCATGGAATCGTGCCCAAAACTGTACACAAATCTCTGCCAACGTAGCATCATAATATGCCACGTCATATTACGTCATTTGATAGACCTGGTTGCCAAGACGTTGGCTGCTTTATTTTTCTAGTAGTTCAAATGCTTCGATTTAATCACGAAAATAGAAAAGTGACCAATCTGTACGTGAAATTAAGCCTCGTCTTTTTATTTTATGGTAAAGTTTACATTGAACAAGTGGCTTGTTAATAAATATACCTAAAATTAGTGTGAAAATTTTTGAGCTTTGAGCTAAATTACAATCAAAGTCAATAGCACAATAGGGAAACTCACATAATATCAGTAATGCAGTAAAAGGCTTCATTCCTCATTTCGTCATAACCCATTAGTGCTTTACATGGAACATGACTGTGCGATTGGGAGTGGTCAGCCCCACAGCTGGGGGCAAATTAAGCTGATAGCAAATACGAACGCCCTTCTGTGATGCGAGCTACTGTCCCTGGGTGGACAACACAGATGTAACTTCCATCCAGTGGGTTATATTAACAGCTTTTAATGCAGGCTTGTTTCATATTATGTGACGGGACGACAACATTTGGTCAATAAGCACGATTTTGAATATTTAATCGACTTCTCTTTTACCCATGATGATTCTTGTTTTCAATTAGTTCCACACATTGTAATTTTTATTATTATTTTCACAAATATTGGCTGATATTTCATTTACTCTGTTGCATACCATGAACGAAGTTGTGATACTTAATTTGAAGATAATGCGGTAAGAAAGAATCTTTCTTGCAGTTTTCTCTCAGTTTGGTTCGAGCTGTAGTTGCAGACGTTGTCGCAGACGGTTATCAGTTGATTGCTTTGTACTGGTGGGACCGACAAGAAGGGACATAATTGTTGGTGGAGATGTGGCCCAGTGGCTTGCTTTTATAAATTTCAAGTTTATTTGGACATACATTTAAAAACGATATGTTTTACAGATCTGACGTTGATTCCTCCGCCGAAGACTCCTGATGAGGACCAACTGATAGACTTCACCATGATGATGAACATTCCTCCCCCGGGTTTCAGCGACGATGGAAGCTCAGTGGGATCTCATCAGGACGACATTCCAGCCTCAGTGGCGGATCTACCCGCACCAATCAGGGAACACCTAGATGCATATGTGCACAATGAGGAGGATCTAGGTGGTCAGCTTGCTGCTATCGATGCGCTGATGCTGAGTGAGTACTACAAACATATTTACTGTAAATTTCTTTTGAAATCCATGTGCTTTCCTTGAGCGGTATTGGAATTACAAAGCAGTTACAAAGCAGGAGTGTCGATCAATAAAAGATTGAACAAAGCGAAAACAAAAAGTATGCATGAATACTAAGTGTTTTGAAATAAAAATTGGTCTCACACACACACAGACACAGTGTGTTTGTGATGACAATCACGATCGTGGATGAAGAAACACCTTTTACGGATAATACCACTGGTAGTGACATCTGAGGTTTTAACCCTCTAAGGTAGCGAGAAATTTGTGGTAATAAACTTTTGTACAAATAATTGTTTGATATTTTAGGAAAATACAGACTGGCAAAAGGGAAATTTTCAGGTAAACATAAACTGGGGTCATCACGGTGTTTTTCATATTTCTGAGGAATTTGCATGTGTGGTTTTTTCAGCATTAAATTTGTGGATAAAGTATTGCACCCATGTCTTGTTAAGAACTCCTTTAATTAAATTCCATTAGATGAGGCACAGACTGAAATTTGCTATATTGATAGTAATTCTATAGATAATAATTTTCAATCGATCGCTACCGTAGTTCCACCACCCAGGGTTGCCCTTAGATGTTCTTATCTTTGTCGCTAATGTTGATTAATACATCCGCACGGTCATCTCGGTTCAGTTATAATACTAAGGCTTTTCCTCTTCGTCAAAATCACTAAATTGTATCAAACGAGACTTGAAAGTTAAGAAAACTCTAAATTTCATTTGAATGTCAGTGACTGTCTCTTTTCAGAGATAAGATACATTGTTTGATCATCGACCGTTTATTTACAGAGGATGCGATGTTGGCTAACCTTGCGGACAAAGATGGAATGGAGAGCGAAACGGATTCTGGGAATGAAACCATAAGCAGTGAGAATGTGGACATGCCTGGAACCGGCTGGCCTGAATCATTACCCTCACATCCATCGGAGTATTCAGTAACAGAACCGCCTCCCAGACCTGAACTGGAGCTCCAAGACATTGATGCCTTTATTGCTTCAGTCACAGTTCCGCCACCTCCATCTGATGCCAAAAGTCCAGATGATCTGGATCTTCCACCACCACCTCCATCTTTGATAGCAGATCTGGACAAAACACCCACAGACACAGTGAATACTTGTGACTCATTTCCTCCTCCACCTGATGTTGTAGCTCAAACACAGGAAACTTCAGGGGAACCTGAATTGTCCACCCCCAAGATGGTGCCTTTGCCTAACAATTTAAAGCTTGAAGATGAATATGCTTCGCTTATCATACCTCCACCACCAGAAAACTCAGAGACCGAAGCCCTTCGGGAAATACCCATTGTTCCCCCTGTTAATGTCAAAACTCCTAGTCCACCCGGGAATGTGGTTCTTAGAGAATCAAAAAAAACTTTAACTGCATCCGAGAACGAAACTGCAGAGAAGAAAAGAAAATCACTGATCGAGCTGGAAGAATCTGGACCAAAAGTAGCTGAGTTAGCTAAAACACTGCAACAGAGCTCCAAAAAGAAACCCGAGGGCTCACACAAGCAACCAGTTAGGAAAACAGTCTCAGCCTCAAAAGTGCAAAGACCAAAAGTACAACCCCCACCACCTCCAGCCAGGCTGCATTCCTATCCTGGAACGGAAAGTCAGTCTCTTCCGTCGTCACCACCAGATGACACCACAGGATCACAGATCAGTGAGAAGCACGCTGGGTATGTGTTGACGGAACGTACAATGAAACCATCGCACTTGCTTTGGAGACCCTTGGAAACAAAGAGTGCCGACAATAGCCCTGTGCACAAACCGAACAGAATAATGGACGAACAGTTGAGGGGTAGCACTGGTACTCTGACCAGAAACAAGAAGGGTATGCTGGCCCCTGCTCCTCCACCGAGGAGGAGTAGCATACCTGTGCATTCTCCTACCTCAACCACTTCTATTCACGGCAAGAGTAGCTCAGTTGATAGCACTCCATATCATTCTAATAACGGAGTTGAAGAAAAATATAAAACCCTTTCAAATATTAATTATGTCAACATATTTGAAGCTCAGTCCTGTGCTCAGAGTACCACTAAACCTGACAAACATGCCTCAAAAGTGGCATCAACCAACAAAACGAGTGCTTCCAAGAGTAATGTTGAAGCAACAACATCCAAAAGTGTTGTGAGTGTAGATCCTAGTGTTAATATAAACATGGACAAAATTAAGGCTGAACTACAGAGAAAACTCAGTGGCTCTGAACTAGTGAGTCCAACACTGAAAACAAAACCAGATGTTGTAGATGTATATGATGGTGCTCAATCAAATCAAAGGGACAAAACTGAAGAGTTCAACATTCAAAAAGTGAAGGAGGAACTCAAGCAAAAGTTGCCAAAATTGGTACCTGCTACGGATAGTAACTCCGTACAACAGAACAGTGAACCAATGCAGCAAAACCACAGTGCATCTTCAGAAAATCACCAACTTCCAATTATTGACCAGTCGAACTACATCAAACCTAACTCACAAAGTAACAAGTCACACTCTGAAGAGCATTATGAATTTAATATGAATAAGATCAAAAATGAACTGCAACAGAAACTTGCGCCAGGTTCTGTAAAAAAGACGAATAATACTGAAATGCCAGTTCTGGCTGGGACAGTAGAGATAGAGAAGTACAAAATCAAACCCGAACAAAAAGTCACCGGAAGTTCGATATACTCTGATGGTCAGTTTGATATGAATAAGGTTAAAGCTGAACTTCAGCAAAAATTTACACCAAGTTCAGCAGGTTCATCCCCGAGTAAAATACAGAAATCTGACATCAGGCTGGTTTCAACTGGCTCCCTCGACTTTCCATCCTTCACTGACACTAAAGAAATAGACTCTGTTGATGGGGAAATCAGCCAGATTAGTTCGTACCGTTCCCCAGTCGTGTCGAGAAGACAGTACAGTTTTGATTTTTTACGCCAGTTAAGAGAAAATAATGAAGTTGAACACGTATCTGACACGAGTTGCGATGGGGCAGTGTTCGGTGAATACAGGACTCCATCGCCAAAAGTCGGTAGATCCAACACATTCACTGGAGCACAGGGTAAACAGAGCAGCCCGTCTCCCAAGGGCAGCCCCCTTGTGGCTCGTCACAGTTCCTTCTCGAAGCTCGCTGAGAGGGTACCCAGCCCACTGCGGTCGTTGTTTGGTGGAGGCGACAGGGAGAGAACGTCGTCGGAGTCGGACGCGAGCAGCGCCCCACCGTCACCGAGACGTATACCCTCCGTGGCCAACAACTCATCCCCGCTCACCAAGAAGGCCGCTTTCAACAGAAGTCTCAGCAATGGAAACACACAGGTGACTAAACTATCTGTTTGAATATTCAAAGTGGTATACATTTCGGTTATCTGGCAAAATGTGACATAAAAAGGGATACGATCATTTTAATGGGGGTACATTACAATTTCTCATTTCTGTAAATCAAAAGAACAGAACTTTAAAGAAAAATTTCAAGGGTGGTCATTGCCATCAAACAAAAAGAAAAGTAATATTTTCAATTGTAGGCAGACTAGTCTATTATTAACAGATTGGTTTCATATAATCCGTAACTAAGGTAACACTATTCGAAAAGTTGAATAAATACAACGTATAGACTGCACACCCGATGTAACCGTTGAAGCAAACTAACTGGTTCAGTAATGATAAAATAATGCATAACTATGGCAATGCTATGCAGTTCATTACCACGAAATACACTGGAATCCTTAATCGAAGAATGCAATAAAGACAAATGTCAATGCAATAAACATCTTTTCGCTGTTTAGTTTAATTTGGTAATGAGCTCTTCTAGAGTCATTATCGACGGTTACATACGTTTTTATTACTGCTCTTTGTCCAAGTTTATCTTTACAAGAAAAAGGCCCAAAGATAATTACGCAGCAAAAGTGTTTTCCTTTATATGTACAGCGTACCTGTAAATTACATAAAGTAGAAATTAAGAATAATTGCTCCGTGAACTGAAAAGAAAAATCCTATATTTCAGAATTGATGGCATATTATTTGTTTTATCGTTTCCCATTTAAAGATTTATGACAAAAAATTATTTTTCACCTGTCCTTGTTTATTACATTACATAAAAACATCGTCGAGTAATGTCTTCAGTGTGTCCAGTTTTTAAAAATTGAAAATTGAATTTCTGGGATTTGAATGTTGCACAAAGATGCAACAATAATAATTCCGAAACCTATTTATTTTGGAGTCCTCGATCGTCGAGTAATGCCTTCAGTGTGTCTAGTTTTTAAAAATTGAAATTAGGTTGTTTAATTTAACCCTGACGAACGTTTGAATTGCAGGGTAATGGCAGGAATGGTAAGAAGAAAATTCCAACAACAATCGTACGACCTTTCGTTCCGAACTCAGACGGTGACGTATCCACGACACCGCTACACAAGGAGATCATGGACTCCGCGACCCAAGAACAGAGATACTCAACGTTCTCCACGTTCAAACGACAGTCATCTCCAGTGCAATCCAAAACCAGATCCAAGTCTAGTTCAGATAGCGTTGATAGAGGACAGGATAAGACACGCATCTCGCCCCTAGCTACAACGTCGCATCCGCGGATAAGCGACGGAGCCTCACCTCAGCAGTTGGCGATGGAAGCCGCCACGAAGCGGCGGTCGGCAAGCACAGAGTACCCGGGTTTAGACTACGACCGCGGGCCATTACAGTCCGCGAGCCTGGCACACACTGCAACACTGCCAAGAGGAAAAAAATACAGTGACACGAGTAGCACAAGTCCCACAACGCCAACTTTTAGCACTTTCGGATCGCCTAAAGGTTCACCAAAGGCTGTATCGAGGTGTAAGACACCAAGCGACGTTGTGAAGAAAACTTACGGTGGTGAACAAATTTTCAGGGAAACTAATGCCGATGTAGAAATGCTTGTTAAAGCAATAGAAACAACTCTTTCTGATGTTAACAGGAGAGACTTTAAGGTGACATCAGATGCGGACTTGAAAACGAGTAAAGATCTACTGGTCACTGAATCAAGACAATTTGTTACGGACTCGAAACTGTTAGTGAGTAGTGCAACTCAGAATCTGGAGATGCTGATAGAAAACGTCAACTCCAGTATTCATACACTTGCCAAAATAGTGCTTAACTGCCAAGGGACGATGAAAAGTATGACGTCACTTCCAGCAGCTCAGAACTTGGGTTCAAAAGTCAAAGACGTTGCCGTGGCGTACAAGACGACAGTGAATGCCGCTCATGTAGCGGCGGGCAAACCGTTGAGCGACCCGCAAATGAAACTGTTAATGAGACAAGCAACAACTCTGGCATCAATCCTTTCCACTCTAATGAAAACTCTAAAATTGCTTGAAAACGGTTAAGGTTGTTAACACAATGTGCTACGCGTAAGGGCATTTATTTATTAACATGGTAGGTATAGGTCGCCGAGTAGAACTTACACAGCGAAGAAAGAGGCGGAGAACCAGAGAGAACCTCATGGGAGTGACAGGCTCAAACATTAACCTTTCATTCCTATTCGAATTTTAAAGGTTTTTTAACTGCTATTAGTAAAATTCAAAATATGAAAACAGATTTGATCATCCCCGCGTTTGAAGCAGTTCTGAAATATTACCCAGTATTCACCAGCCGAGTTACACCGTAACTAAATCAGGAATATAATTTTTGTAGTGCTCAATTGTACATGTCTTATTAATTTAAAATGCAGAGCTATTTCCCGACAATAGTGCGTAAAGAAGCATTCTTACTTGGTATCATATGTTGTTTTGAAATGTTGTAAATTAAAAATCTGTGATCGCATGAGCTTTATACATGACTATATCTATATCTACAATTATCTTATTTATTTCTATTATATAATTTATTTTTAATTTTGTTGTATTATGGTCCAGAATCTCTCTCTCAAGACAAAAAATACAAACAGTGTTAAAAAATCCAAGATTTTCCAAGTAGCCGTCATGTTTGCAAAAAAAAATGCCCATGGTGAAATGAGAATTGAAAAATACTAAAATATTTTGATAAGGAAAGAGTGTGCGGCCATTAATCTATTCAGAGTGACTGGACATTTGTCAAAGGGCCTGTCTAAATGGTTGTATTCTGTAGTATAAATAAACACTTCAATTCTGGTAGGAGTTGGAAAACATCATTACTGTTTCGTGAAAATAAGGTAATGTTACGTAATCCATGGTAAATTGGCGAAACGGAACCATCATTACGTCAAGTGTCACCTCCTAATGTGTTCTCAATGATATCTGCAAAAAGGTGATGATTTGCATTTTATGTAAATTGAGCATTATAGAAATGTAACTAACAAAGACTTACAGATGTCAATATTTATGAGCAGAAACTGACTAATAATATTAACGTTCGAATGGCACAACAAAGCTTTTTTATGAAAGACATTATTTTCATATTTAATGAAAATATGTCAGGAGCTATCTTGTGAAGAATGAATGTAATAAACTGTACATTCCAAATGAACTCTGATATTGTGTCTTTTATTGACGAACATTGTTTAAGTTTTACATTTAATTAGCTAACGTCTTTACATTTTTGCATTTCCAGACATACAAATGTAATTGATTCTCAAATAAAAATTTTGTAAGTTTTGATTTTTTGGGGGAAGGTGGTCCACAGTTACTTACTCCAAAAGGGTAAAATAAATGTTCAAAAACCCTGTCTTCATTTTTTTTTCAGAGAGACTACATCGTTGATAGTTTATGGTAAAGTTGTCAAGTCGGCGAATGGGAATGAGTGAGAAGCACTATTTTGAAAGTGGCGGGAGCCGACATTATGCCATCTCCCCAGAAACGGCTTACAACGGTCTGAGATATGTCCATATGTAGGTTGACTAACATCATTATGCAGTGCCTGCACATAGAGCTCAAGTCCCAACCAAAGTCCCTCCATAATACTCTCTTTCGTTCTGTAATTATGTCTGATCGTGTCCCCGTCAATACTCCCTCAAGTGACTGTTCAATATTTTATTCAAAATTAAATTGTATGATAAACACGAGGACATAATTATAATGAGCTACAAGTATGAAACTGGAAAGCAGTGCTTGAGTGCAAAAAGCGACCGAATGTCTCGCCAGAATGTCCTCTTCAATCTTTGAACTAATAACTAGTTCCTTATTAAGACTGGTTGTATATTTTATGTTTCAAATCATGAACTCTTTTTCCAATAGTAGACAACCTATTCAATATTTGACAGTCTTAAGAAGTGTAAAAATTTCCAGTCCAAAGAAATTTGTGGGTACGTTCTGGCACTTGTAATGTTGATTTCCACAGAATTTTATCTGTTTGAAAAGATATTTTTACTTCGTAGAAACATTGGGCTTTGACGACGTTTCCTGAATATATTCATGGAGAATTTTGTTACTTAAGGACGTTCCAGTTTCTTCAATTCGTTAAGAGGATATTTAAAACTCCTTCAAACTTGACATCAGCGTAGAAAAGGCCAGGTAAACTAGATCTTGACTTCTACAATGTCGGGTATGGAAAAGAAAATCCCTGAATACCAAGATATTCATTAGCACTTACGAGGTGAAGTTCACAGTCAAAAGCGTTGTGCATGTTGTGTATTCAAACCAGAAGGTGGGTCTTTGTCAGCCTGTAACGGCAACATTTACCATTACCTTTTACAAGCCTGTCACTGCTTGAGAAATGACCTCAATATATTGCCTATATTTGAGCATAGATGCCGCGCGGGAAATGTTTAGCTATAACAAAGTATGGAAGGTCTCGTGCCAACACCTATCTTACTCTTAAGAATAGATTCTCCCGTCTTCCTAACCTTTACGAATATCCTTCATCAAATACACATTGTCGATTTTTGTGACCGAGACTTCGTTCTGTTTACTCTGGAGTTATGAATATTTATTTGAGAAATGTATAAGTTTAGGGGTGTTCTCAAGATTGTAGGTTGTACTCGGGTAGTCTTGTTGAAACAACAGCAAAACATTATTGCTGGCTCGTTTAAGAGTCGGATTAGTGTTTGAAAGAGGGGATCCATAGTATTTGGGGAATATGCCTTGGCACTTTTATGATAAGTAGGCCTAATTTAAGCTGCAGTTATTGGTTGGAATTTGTTTGCACAGAATGTCATGATGATGTCATGTCATTGCAGTGGGGCAGTCTGTTGTGACTTTTCATATTTTTGTGTCATAAACAGAGAGAAATTGTAGAATTGCGGTCAATCTGTGTTGAGATCAAAATATACTCCTTTGAATGTATTAGTCTAAGTTTTGCGTCTAGCGTTCTTACTACTAGTGTTTTGGTCTTTGAACTATCTGCAAACCATTCTAGAAAAATATTCCTTCCGAATAGTAGTTCATCCTGTCACATGGAATTCCTTGCTTCATTGTGTGCACAATCCAATAAAATCCTTTATTTTCTCGAACTATTCTGCAGTTTGAATTACGGCTAATATTAATCTGGTGACATCAAAAGACCTTTGGATACTTTAGTCAAACATTGATTCAAAAAGACTGGTCATTTCTATTCACAGTATGATCAATGACACCCAAATGGTATATTCGTAAAATAATTAATTGCTCTGTGTAGAATAACTTCTTACAATTGCAGGTATCATCCCCGAGGATCACATACAAATAGACACATCATATATCACCATTGATTTTTCATTGGGCTTCCCACTGGGAGAGCAATATACTTCAAAGTCTCATCTTCAAATAAAATGCCCGTAAATGTACACAAAGAAGTCACATTTGGGCTGTTTATTGCTGCTTCTTTTAACGGCCAGAATTCATCTGCATAAGCCGATCTATGTCTCGATACTCTGTCCTCCGCTCTGTTCATGTCACTTGCCATTATTCTCGCATTATTGTGCTGATGTGATTTTGAATACACGTCATTTAGTATAAATTTTCCACTTCGACACCCTTGAATTTAGCAGTGGGTCCCGATGTCAACGTGCACATCTTGAGCTGTGTTGTGCGGCCTCTGTTGTCCGACACCCACAAGCCGTACTAAGCCTTCGTTTAAACGAAAACCACAAGTCACAACAGATGGCTAACTCTTCTTTTGACACTTTATTTGTGTGTTATTCTTTAAATAAGGCAATTTACTTAGTTTAAAGTTGCTTTAGAACACATTGTACTAATATTTTTCGTAGATTCCTTGATTATAATTGATTCCAACTGCCGAACATCTGCAGATTTTCTGTGGACATTCAAAACCAACTGAATGTTAAGCAACCAACTTCGTAGAGCCTCAGAGAAGATCGCACCTTCGCACTCAAATAATTCGTTTTTGTTTTTGGGTAGAATATTTCATGCAAAGAAGTCGTGGAAAACTGAAGACATTGTACTTTATTTAGTATGTGCTGGTCAAAATGTTATAGAATATTCTTCCGGCAATTAACTTTTTAAATTTTTGGACTCACAAATATAGTCAGTCCAATATTGGATTGCTTGTTAAGTAACAGCAATCTAATTAAAAATGCAGATTTATTAAAAACTGTTACACACCTGGCAGAATCAATCTCGTAATCGATTATGGTGATTTGACAGAAAAAGAAAATGAAAGAAGAATTGATCTTTAGAAACAGTAATTTCTTTAACTTAGACGCACACAGTTGTCGGGCTTTTTTGTAAGAAGTTGACCGGTGGGGATGGCTTGTAGTGCAGGTGTGCGTGATTTCATCAATAACATTGCTGATCATTAACGTCTTCCTCTCAAAAATCCCGGAAATATGTAAGACTATTTCAGTATGGGATTAGCGACGTGGATACAATGTAAGACTATTTCAGTATGGGATTAGCGACGTGGATACAATTACTTTTGTTGACCATTCTGACTTGGAAGCGTTATTCAGGTACCACCTATAGTGAGGTACAATGTTTATCAGCAGGCAATTACATTTACTAAACACTTTGTCAAATATGCCGAAAATCTGAGAAGCAAGCATCTAAAGCAAGCTGGAGGTCCTTTAGTACCATTTACAGTGCTATATGGCGTTTTATCAAAGCTTCACGTTTCCAAACATCGTCTCGAGCATGTCTAAGCAATTTCTTGGTTTATTTCATGGGATTTTATGGTGCTTACTTTGGCCTATTGATGCTGTATCATTCTGGTTAAGGTAATGTACCCCTTGGGCTTCAAGGTGATTTGTGGCTGACAATGGATGTTGGTTCACCCCTGGTGACAGCAGGAGGGATGTATGCCTGATCAAATCAGAAAAGCTAACTGTGTGCACATTTCATGGCTGTTAACAATAGACCATAAACAGTTACTTCCGACCCTTTAGCTTTCCTCTTCCCATTCCTTAGATAGCTTAATTCCTTATTTGTTGCCCCTGTTTGGTTTATTATCCCACTGTGGGGCACTGATGCAAGCCATTTAGAACCTCTTTAACTGTTTAACACTCATTTATGGTTTCTCTGATCTTCTCCTTTTCTGCTGATGTTATTTTCTTTAATTGAACGTCAGTCTCAATGTGATTTCAATTTTTTTTTGTATTTTCAATGGGAGGAGATGCTTAGGTCAACAGAAGTGGTTGTACACTGCTCGGAGGAAAAGGGTGCACCTGTGTTGGGACTGAGTTGCTGTGGGAAAAAGAGCTCCTTCAAAGAGACTGAACCTGAGCTATTGAACTCTGCTTCCAGGAATGTGGAAGTAACAAGAGTATCTCTTCTTGCCATGGTATCACCAATACCCAGAACAATCCATTTTTCATTGTTATTATAGTTTTCACTTTAACTAAATGCTTCAAAGACAAACATTCCCCGGTTTGTCATGGAGTTCCTAATTTCCATGAAACTCTCGAAAAATTCTCCCACAGTCTCGAGTCAAGCATGCCAGGACAGGACTCAATGTTAAGGTCACTTAACTATGCTTATCAACGCACCATAATTGATACACTAAATTATTTAGTTAAAAGAATAATTTCTTCGTGATTACACTAATTATAAATACAGACCAGGTCGATATCGAAATTTCTTTTGAGAACCTGAGCTTAAAAAAGAGAGTTTCCAAACTTAAGTTGAATAATCGGCAGACGTTAAGTTTACCTTCCATAACTATGACTTCCTGAAAGTTTTCAGTGAAAAGAAGCGCGAAGCAAAGAAACAAAAGTAAAATTTAGGCACTGCACGTGCAGGTGTTAAAACTTGTGTATTGATTCATTTCACATGAATGAACAGATTTTTGCAAAACCAGTTAATTACTCAACTCATGGACTCATTTACATCTGAAAAATCTGTGCATCAGGTTTTAATGTTTGGAGAAATATGAATCCTTTGAAAGGAGAATACTGGAAAACCAGTTGCAAAGTACCCATTGCTGCTGTGGACTAATTTCTTTTTATCACCATTTCTGAAACGGCAAAAACGTCAGCTGTAGTTTTGTTAAAAGCAGAAATGGCATATTTCATGATGTTCTCGAGATACCTCGGTCTATTTTAAATTAGTGGATTGTTCATTTTGTTCTGCGAACAGAGAAAATTGATACTGTGTTGGATGCAGATATCATTTGAATTGCCAATGCACCTAAAATTTTCGCGATCCGCTTTCTTTAAAGGCTGAATCAAGATGTTGCTCATAAGGTTAACATCAAACATAGTATAATATCAGACTGTTCTTTTCAAATATTTCTTAAAATTTCCATAATATTGAGAATTCTCTTCTTTGCAACTATCATAATTAAATATTGCGATTCAACAAACTGGTGTTGTCACTCAGTAAAAGTAAGCTATTCTTTTGATTATTTCAGTTGACCAGTCTTCCCACGACCTCCGCCATATTTTGGTATCCAGGAACTGCCATTCTTGGTTACAAATATATGGTTTGCAGCACTCGTTGCGCGTGATTGCCTCCAAGAATTCTCGGGAATAATTACTCCAGTTTGAGAATTCCCGCTCTTTTCCCATGAATTACTCTCAGTTATTTCTGAAAAGAATCTATTTTTGTATTTGTTGCGTGGTTATCAAGCACCTAATGATCTGTTTTAACTTGAGGGGTGTTGAAAGCCTTCGATTAAATAAAATCTTATTTAATGTTTATTCAAGCTCAAAGTGGATTGAGCCCCCATTAAGTGTAATGCTAGCACTTGAAGATTTAGTCAAATGAAGCACTTGTCCAAGAATGGGAAAAGCAATTAAAAGGTCATGGACTGTAAATATCCTCACATGCTTGTCAACAGTCTCCAAAAAATCTCAGCTTTGTAGGTGCGGCTATTGATGCCTTGTGGTAAATGATAAATACATACAAAAGCCAAGATCAGTACACAAAGCTAAGTTTATCTGTTCAGACTTTACCTGTGAACAAATATTAGTGAAAATAATTTGCAAAGATTGCCAATGATCCAAAAACGAGAATGAGATTCAAACAGGTATGGACATGATTTTGGCACTTTTTTGTCTGTGTTCACTAAAAGGCAACTGTGCGGTAAAATATTCCTTAGCTGTAGTCTTTTCATTGCTGGTCTTTGAGGCAATAAAAACACTACAACATTCTGTATTCATTTCAGGACATATTTTAATTGCAAGTCATTCGACAATGCAATTTTTTGCAATATTTTTTAAGTAATAATGAACACTGATATTTTCTATTAGCAATTACCAAATGTCGTCAAGAATTTTGCTCACGTTTTTGCAATGAAAATCCCCCCAACCCTATTCATTTGATAGATGGTAAAGCACTTAGATTTTCCGACAGGTGAACTGTCATTGGCCAGAAAGCGTAATTGTCGTCGATCTCATTGGCGGATAGTTTAGCTTTTGAAGGATTACTTCAATTTTACTCACGTCATTGTTGACTGATGCGTTGTCGGTATACCACACGGCAACGTTTACTTGTACATCGAGTTGCGATCTATCATTCAGCAACACGACCACGCCTCTGGAGAACAACCCTTCCGAGTCTTGAGGCAAACCCGCGACTACAGGCCGTGAAGGACTGAATAGTTTGTGCGGGACAATCAACCATGACGCATCAATAGGTTAATGCTATTAACATTCCCGTTATTCGTGCCCTGAGCGTGATAGAGTGTGGAATATTACTGAGAACCAGTACAGCATTTTGTTTTGGAAAACTTCATTTGGCAAATTACAAGTACCGGCAAAGCTGTAAATTATTGTAAGCAACTTTATTTTATAAGAACTGGAAAATGTCACTTTTACTGCCATTCCCGACAGTGGGATTTGAGGAGAATCACCACGAAGAGAACAGTGAAGAGAACACTGCCAGGTTACTTAGCTTTGTGGATATGGCCTCAAGTAACATAAAACTCGCCCTGGATAAACCAGTAAAATCTAAACGTCGAGTTAACCACAGGAAGTATTTGCAGAAACAACTCAAGAGATGCGGTTCATCAGCTAAAAGTAAAGGTAATAATGAAGCAAATTGCACTATTCTCGAAGTTACATCGCATGTTAGTGGCACTTCCATTCCCGCTGGATGCTCCGGTGGTAAATTTCAAAAGAAGGAATCCACTCAACTCGGACTCCAGAGTAAATCACTCCAGGCTTTGTTTGATCCACGGACGTTGCATGAGAGATGCTGCGCTGATCCCAATCCCAGGACAATATCACACAAAGTGCCTCTAAGAAAAAGAAATTTACCGCCTTCGTTCTTCACAGAACCCGTGTACAGACCGGCTGATACCGCTCGTAGAAATCATTCTTGTTGTCATGGACAAAATTTGCAACATCCAGAATATCAAAGCTTTTTGCCGACAACTATTCACCAGCAACAACCCCAACATCAACAGCAGCAAATTTCGCAGAACCAAAGAACACCTTCGTTTGAGCCATTATTTGAAGCCCCAGAACTGAGTGAGATTTTGGGAGAAGCGTGGCAACAGTCAGAAACACGCGCCTCAACAAATACAACTCCATCCAGTGTTCACAGTCCCGAACCACCTCAGCCTCAGACGGAGTACCTGGAGCCTTCCTCGGCGGCGGTGACCAGCTCCAGCCCATGTTCCTCATGGTCTCCCACGAGTTACGGGCCGAGTACATCGCCATTTGATTCTGGTCATCCACATGTTAGTACTCAAAACTTTACCCAGCAAAATTCAGCAGCAACCAATACGTGTTCGAACTTTCCAGCACTCACTTCGGAAAACGAAACAATTCAGAGCAATAAAAGATTATCAGCAATACCCATCAGGCAAACCACTGTTGTCCACCACGGAACAAATCGGCAGACACGCATTACCGTTGCTGACTTTTCCAAACAACTTCAAACCAATAACCAATCTAATCATTTCACACCCAGTCCCCAGTTCCACCATCCAGACCATGTCAACCCTCAGCCCGGAGTATACCAGAATGAGCTCCATCCCCAGACCTCCGTGCCGGAAGCTGTGAATCAGTACCCGGGAGTTATCCAAGGACCTTACAGTCAAACTAATCACACATCCACAGCGTACTCACAACCGTTAACTATTCAGCTACCGAAACAAACTCAAAATCTGGATTCTGTGTATGATATCAATAGGGGACATGCAAATGCGTACTCATACAGTGATCTTGTTCCGAACAGTTCGATATCCGGACAGTTTGCTCTTCACAGTGACGGTACCAATGCAGGAGGCTCATACTACAATGCGGATATACACACCGCAATACAACGTACAGGGTGGACCTCAACAAATTACCCAGCTTACGGTTCCACAGTACTGCCAAGTTCACAGGCTTGTTATACATATTTATAATATTTAAAACATTAACAAATGTTGACATTTTAAATTCATTTGTGCCATACTCAATTGGTGATGTATTTTCAACCAACCAGTTATGAACATTTTAAATGTGAATTTTCGATAACACAAATATTATATTGATAAAACATAAATAATGCCGAAAATAATGTCGTCTCAAAAACGCTAAATAAAATTTAATAAACACAAAATTTGTGTGTACACTTAATAATGCATTGGATATGGATATATGTAAAATGAATACAGAATAAAAAAATTAACTTAAATATTATTTTTGCGTGTTCTCACATCTCAAAGAACTATGGCGTACTATCATCATCAGATCTGGGGGTTTTTTTTGTTGTCTTTAATTTGATGTTTATTAAAGTTTCGTACTTTTATGGTGCAAGTCGTGATTGCAAACAAACTATGAAGGAAGTGTTTCTGGTAAAGTTTCATAATACAGAGTAACATAACATTACATTTTTTGCAAATTCTTTTATTTGATTCAATTTTTCGCAAGAGGGCGTGAGTATGTAGGTGAAGAAAATAGACCAGTAGCATCTTTAAGTTGTTTACGATCTGTAAAGGATTTTCCCAAATGCAACCATTTTTGCACCAGAAGTCGTGGTTAATTTAAAAAGGAGGCACATTCTTTTTCTTGTTTGTCCCTGGATAAAGATTGTTTGCACCGGTCTTTTAAAGTGGGCACAGAACAATACCTTTTATTCAATCTAAATAGATATACAAGAAATTGGAATGGCGAGAATAGTGGAAGAAACCTGCGTAGCACCCATGGAAATAGAGGAAGAGGTACTAGTAAAGTTTGTTTTTTTTTTGTTCATATTTTTCATTCTGATACCAAGAACTGAACAGTTATCCTTGATGCCGTTATAAAACTTCCTAGTAAACAATTTTAGGGTCCTCAGGTAAATTTTCGACATTAAATTTTTCATTTTTGAATCAGATAAAACTATGATCATCTATCTATAAACCATTTCGATTTGTCCTTTAAATACAACATTTTCGTCGATATCTGCAGACTATACTTTGGACACCCATTTGAGACATTAAGGTGTATTTACACTGAGCGATAGCGAATGTGAAAGCTACACCACTTTCTTCTAAGGAATTTCAACTTGCTATTTTCACTAAATTTCAGGAAAAATGAAAAGATGTTTTCTTTTCCGCGCTGACTTTGCTCAGTGTGAATGGACCCTTCGTCGGAAGAGGAAGTCTTATTTTAATCTATCCGTAAATACGGAAATAAATGACACAATTATTTCGTCACCAGCGATTCCAGGAAATCTCAAATCGTGTAAGTTATCAACAAAGCTTCAGGTGTTATACATGTTGGCATTACAATTACAAAATAGTCACTGGTTGGCCTGAAAAACAGCACCGATGTTGGTGACAAAGTAATGACTTAGAAGAACAGCATCGTTTCTCCATATATATATCATCTAATGTTTTTAATTCGTCAATATTCGGAGTCAAATGATAAATTTACCTGCAATCTGTTTTAATTATTTGATCGCAATGGACCTATTTGTAACGAGACGGTAATCCGTCGGTGTACAGCGTAGTCTCCGCAATAGGTTTCGGGAGGGGGTGGTTTTTCCAACTTTTGTCCATGAGTTCAAAAAAGCTAAATCCCCCAATTTCGATGAAGGGGAGGAGGAGGAAGGAGTGGAGTTTTGGGTGAACTAACATTTTTGACAACATTTTTCTCCTGCCTAGAGTGACTGTGTCCATCACAGATAGTCTCCTTTCGGAGTCTAATAAAGTAAGATGATGTTTCATTGCTTCCTGATTGAATTCCAGAAGCTGTAAACCATGTCTTCCGATCAAAACTGAAGTTTCTCAATATTTTATTTTAACAAATGAGATTGCATAGCTAGAAGTCGTTCATTGGACACAACTGACAGCTTTTGGTGACTCATGAATGGTTGAAGATTAATCTGTTGGCTTGGATGCTGGTGGTTCCCAGATGTTCATAGACACACGACTGTAGCTCAGTGATTCCGTTGCCTTTCATGATGTTTAATCGATTTTACGCTCCATGACCAGACCAGTTGCTCGTCATTCCCAGCAAAACCCCGTTCTGTCAAACCAACAACAGTGACTTTTAAACCGTCCCTTTATTTATGCCTTTCAATTTATTTTGTGGTGTGTTAATGAGGTGTGAGTTTAAAGTATAAATTAATGAAATCATACTCACTGATGTGAAAGTCTGGATCGTGGCATGGGGGTGGAAGGAGGAGCTCTGCAAGAGAGGCTGGTTTCTCTGACAGGAAGAATTGTTGGGCTAGAGTTCCTGCCCCTACTTCCTGTCATTGTTCTATTTCTCGCATCGTTGAATGTTCTTATGTTTCGTAAACGAGATAATCGTCAAGAAAACAATCGCCAAATAAAATATCTGAGCAATTACTTCTCGACATTTCTGGAAAAAGACCCGGTGCTTAGAAATGGAATTTTCAGGTTTCCTCCAGAAGATAATAATAGCACGATCCCACCTCCCTGCCACATTCTGATTCATGAGTATAATTTACCAAGGAACTAGCTTTCAGGTAGTCACCAAAACCCCCTTGATTCCTCATTGTTCAAGGGTCCCTCACTTCACTTTATGTTGTAACATAGCCCTTTCTCAATTTATGGTCGACCGCAGCCAAACACGTATCTTTGAATATTTTTAACACCACTTGCACAACATCATCCAAAGAAAACACGTCTTATTTACTACGCATAGTAAATAGAATATCTCTGTCCAAAGTTACATACGTGTTGCGTTTATGTGTATGATTCGCAAATATCAGCCAGGACAGAGAGCCTCGTTCAGACATGTTTCACTCAATTTGGTATGTAGGTTTAACATAGTGTCCCATATTTAGTATCGTTCAGTCTGACGTTGTTTTGTATCGTGCAGAATACACACCAAACTCCTAATTTCTGTAACTTTATTTCTGCACCGAGGTATGTAATGATACAATATTTTATTACTTCCATAGTTACTTTCAACCAATGTTCAATTATTTTTAACCGCAGAGGAACATTTATGCCTGAAGATTGACAGACGGAAATTTGCAATTGCGACACAGACATGTTCCTTGATTTGCATATTTAGTTACTGTTGAAAGGGATGAGGATGTAATTCCCACATGCTTTTCTTTGTCAAGATGTTTTTTCTCATGAGAATATGTTTGGAAAACAATCACAGACTTAGTTTATTCAGGTTTGTAAATTGTTTCATTTCATGAAACTGCAGGACATGGAGGAAGATCAGAAAAATGCACTGCAGAGATATTATCACAAGTTGGTAAATAGTGTTCAGTGTCACAATGTGGTAACGCGATTGGTGTCAGAGAACATCCTAACTTCCAACGACGCACTCAAAATCAGTGCTGCCGAAACAAATCAGGAGCGCATGATGAGGTGAAGTGGCTATTAAATAAGTATTTGATAATAAACGTACAGACAATGAACCTGCATCTTCATGAGGATTAATTGTTAACAGATCATGAATTCTTTAATCTTAAGCGAAGGACTGACATTTAACATTTTTGCGAAAGGAGGTACCTCTGCTTCAAAAATTGTTTTTATAATTTACTGGAATTGATAATAGATTAAGGCAATGCCTTTCTTGCAGGTTGATGGACCAAGTTATGAATAGCAACAAACCAAGAGTATTCAGCGTTTTCATGTCCGCACTGGAAGAGGATCAAGAGGATGAATACTTGGCTGAAAATATCTCGAAGTCGCTCCGATCCATGGGCATAAATCGAAAGTATGAAACACACGTGTGTGGCAATTTCTGCAACTATTGTACTGAGGCTTTTGAGGTAATACATTGATTATTCTTTCCTATTTTTTAAGAATGAGGAAGCAACGGGCCGTCGATAGATATTCAAATATACACCAGCCTACAGATAATCCTGAAACCTTCGGAATGAAAGTGGAATGTGAAAGAGAACATAGACATTCAGCGCCGTATGCTCCGGATGATGGGGGCGGTGGAGCCCAGGGGGAAGTACGACCGCACTCTGCCTTTGAACCTTTTCACCCAGTTCTCAGATCATCGCAATCCCTTCCAGGACCCGATCCAGGAGCTACATCTCACAACGTTGTCAGAACGCCAGCGGTTTCAAGTAAGTATTTTTGGTCCTGCCATTCTGTAAACTGACTACGGGACCTGAGTGGTGCCTTCAAACTTTTCTGAATTCTAAGTTACTGCACATACTGGAGAGTAAACAGGGATACCCACCATCCCTCCTTGATGAAGCAGGGTACCCTATCCATCCTGTTGTATGAAACTGGGGTACCCCTACTCCACTGTTGGATGAAACAGGGTACCCCCTGTTTAATGAAACTTTGGTACCTCTACCCTTGTTTGATGAACAGGGGTACCTCTACACCCATTGGATGAAACAGGGTACCCCCACCCATCTGTTTGATGAACAGGGTACCCCTACTCCCCTCCATGAAAAAGGATATGCTCTACCCCTCTTTGAGTACTCCCAGACCCTTATCTGATCAAACAGGGTACCCCTTATTCCCCCTTGGATGAAACAGGGATACCCCTGCCTGTTGGATGAATAATTTGTATAAAACTGTATATGGTGTTTTTGTGCATAGAGGCAGGACCACTTGAGGCCTGTACCGTAGGGACTTCCTTTCATTTTTTATGTTGACCAGTATAGCTTTTTAATGGATAGGATTGGGTCTGAAAACAAATCTTAATCCCCCATACCATTTTCAGGTTTTTAGAACTTTCAGATTGGGCACATGATAACCAAATTTTAAATGTTCATTCTCCTATTCTCTATCCTGTAACCAGCTTGTTTTAATTAGTTTCTGATGCCAGTTTAAACATTTTTGTTCTTTATTCCTCGTTTCATACTGAGTATTCGTTGGCTACTGTGTATTCACCTGTTTTAACATTGTTTTTATGAAAGTAAGCTTTATTTATCAACTTCCTGGCCATGGAATTGGTGAATGATCGCGTTTTGTGTTGCCTTCTGTCGGTGCCATTTTTCTCATCATTTCACCACAGTAAAATTGCCAAACAAATTTTACGCATTCTTCAACAACTCAGAAGTATTATATTGTAAAAATGTTTGAAAATAATTTGTAATGTTGCAGAGCGAAATTTGACTTGAATCCTACCAGTTTACATTTCTTTAAAATACAAAATATTATCGTTTTCATTTAATACAGGAGGTCGTTCAACTGGCAGCTGTAGTTATTGGGTCCCCGAGATGGACTCGGATTTGTATTTCGTGATTATCAAGAAATCCGAAGGATTTGACTCTTGCGGAATCCGACTGGAAAAGAATATTCGCATCGGAGGGTTCACAGTGACTGACATTGCAGGAGGCTCTTTGGTAGGGAGATCTCATCTTCAGAAGTTAGATGTTATAAGAACAGTAAATAGTGAAAATGTTTGCAGTAAAACAACTCAAGAAGTTTTAGAGATCTTCGCTGGGGCAGAAAGAAGATTTATTTTGGGTGTTGTTCGATCCAACCAAGTCGTGGTCAGAAATAACGTGAGCATTTTCATGAAGAAGGAACTTGGAAGTGGAGACTTCAATTTTAAATTCATATGTGGAGAGATGTGGCCTAGGTATCTGGGTGATTCTGACTGCTATATTTGTGAAATTACACCTGGTGGACTTGCGGACAGGTTGGGACTTAAGGTCGGGGACACCCTGATCTCTGTGAACAACAAACCTTTACAGCGGGAACCATACGGGACGGTCATGAGAATATTGCTTCCTGAATTGAATGATCCTAATGGGGCACCATTGACGGTGCAGAGAGCTGAGTTTGAATGAACTCGATCCTTGTTTGGTGTGTTTTTAAAGCCGTATTCGTTACCCAGTCATGGAGGAAAATAATATGACTGGTTAATCAGTTTCACAAACACTTTAAATTTTTACACAAAAAGTAACAACAGCAATGAGACAAACGTGCCTATTCGCTGATTGCAAATTTGTAATGCTCCTGTATTGTTATGATGTATTCCTCAGGACCCTCACCTTTATTATTCTTTTGTTAAGTAAAAAAAATTGAGCTGAGTTACTTGGATGGATTTTGTTATTCAGTGTGCTTGACAATACTTTTGTCCGACAAAACCTAACCTGGGATGACACCCTACATAGAATTTTTTCACGCCGGCAGCAACATATGGTTCTTTACATGTGGTTTTTTACTACAGATATGACTGTACAGCTACTAACAATGGTAATTAAACTTTCAACTCATGATCTTGCACCCAAAGATCCTTCGACTGATGAAGGATTTTTCTTCTGTACTTTAATTTACTCTTTAAAATTCAAGGTAGTTTAAAAAACTCTTTTCAATACCCTTTTTGTATTATATCTAATATGGTTGGTAGTTTGTAGAATTTTGTAGATAGATTAATTTTGTAAATTCAATTAAACTGACTACTTACTGTATTAAATGTGTACAATTGGCCTGGTCGCATCAGCCGTGTGTAAATAGTCAAGGAAGAAACATGCAGTCAGTGGTAAAGATACATTTCTCTACTTAACTTGTCATTATTAAAAATGTATATGCTTTGTATTCACTTACAAACCAGTCATATATTTCGGCATAAATTGGTTAATGGGTTTTAAAATTCTAAATAAAACTTTTGGAGCAAGAGGAACAGGACGGACCACCCTGCAAAGACCACTCTACGTTTAAACTGTATCGCACGGAATTTCTTTCGAGATAAATCTGTCCTGTAGCCTTAACGTTAGTACCCTCTGTTTGTTTGAATGATGTCATTTCGTGGCGCGGGAAATCGAGTTCTTGCGCTGTTACTTGCGCATTTACTTGCGCTGCGAACATGTCCGTCCCCTAAGACAGAAGTGTTTTTTAAAAATAATACCTACGTCTTAGGGGACGTAATGAATTTTAATGTTTACGTCCCCTAAGCCGGAAACATTTCTTAGTTAAAAAACACTTACGGTCTGAGGACTGAAGTGTTTTTTATTTAAAAAACACTTACGGTCTGAGGACTGAAGTGTTTTTTATTTAAAAAACACTTCCGG
>JBCAUG010722422.1:0-12474 GCA_038406175.1 Haplosyllis leylae
GATTATCAGGCCCTAACACCTAAAGAAGAAGTGGACCTGGAGACTCTCATGTCCCAGTGCGATTTTGCTATTAGTAATGCGGAGTCATTTGCAGAACAGTTGGCTGGAGACTTATCAGTACTAGATGGGGTAACAACATCAAATGCACATTAGTGCAACGAAAATACTGGTCGTTGATAAATTGTATGCAAATTGTGAAAATATCAATGCGAAAGAAAAAATGTTTCTATTTTAGGCAAACATTCACTCAATTATGGGTTCAGAAGTACAGGTTTTAGAACTGATGATGTTGCTAGATGAAGGTTTATTAGAAGCGACAAAACTGGAGGAAAAACTGGACGAATATGATCACAAACTACAGGTACAAACATGTACTTTGTAACACCCCCCCCCCCCCAATTAAAAATTAAACAGAAAGCCAAAATAACATAAAGATATGGAATTTTGAAATTATTTTCAGAGTCTCAAAGATTTAATGGAAATCATGAAAGACAAGGATTTTCTGTTGAAAATTAAGAACAAAAACCATAATCTGATATTAGAGCAACTAGACAGCATAGTAGTAAGTCTTTTTCTTTTATTAGCATCCAGTGAATGTATATATGTGTCCCTCGTCAGTTGCGCAATACAATTCGTGGTCGACAATAAACAGTTTAATTTTAAAAATAACAAAAATCTGATCCTATTGAATGCTTCAGAATCGTAGATTTTAAGGTTTACATTTTGATCGTACCAGATACCTTACAGACATTAAAACGTGATAAATATTGCAGACAAACTTTGATTTGGAACATGTTCACATGAAAGCATTGTTGGATGGTAACCTATCCACGACGTCAGGCATTGAACAGTGCATAGAGGCCGCAGAGGCTCTTCAGAAATGCATGCATTCAGAAATACACCCTTGTAAGTGAGCCAGCTGAAATATTTTGCTTGTAACCTTCGTTTATCAATAAGCATCATCAGAGAGTATCATCTCAGACAGTACCTGAATGTAATTGTAGCTTTGGAGAAGATGGCTGCTGTGCAAGAGCAAAGAAAACGCTTTGAAAAGTTAAAAAGTACATTTGCCAAGAGACTTTCACATCATCTAAATAACCTGTTCATTCATCAGGTATGAAAGTACATCTCCTCGTACTATGGCAACCTTAATAGGATTAGTAACGGAATTAATAGATTTATTTTGCATGTTTATTTTCATAGGGCTTTTCTTTTAAATGTTGACTTCGGTTATATTTGAACAGGGCAACGAATTGGGTGAAACATTAAGTCGACATGCTTCCGATTTAAAGTTA
This sequence comes from Haplosyllis leylae, assembly GCA_038406175.1. Lineage (NCBI taxonomy): Eukaryota > Metazoa > Annelida > Polychaeta > Phyllodocida > Syllidae > Haplosyllis > Haplosyllis leylae. The sequence goes on from JBCAUG010722422.1 coordinate 1,296, forward strand.
CCACAACATAATTCTAGTCACATGGATTTACTACCGTACTCAGATCTTATTGCATGGCTGAAGAAAGTTGATAAGCCTAGTTACTCCAAATTAGCAAAGGTAAATGAACTACCTCTGTTCCAATAACACAGCATTTATGTGCTCTTGTTTAAATTTTAACTGATTCAAATATTTACATTTTAAGGTCTACACCAGTAGTTTGAGTAAATTGTATGATAGAGAAGTGAAGGAATTTCTTGAAGCTGCAAAAAATAAGTTACAACCCCGATTTGAAAGAAAAGGTACAGCTGAATTTATCAATGATCTCTACATGCGTGAATTTATTTTGGAATATCGCCAGGGAATTATTTTTGTTGCACAGACATATTGAAATAATTTTTTGCGAAATTTTTCACCCATTTTTCAAGCCGTGTAATGGTAAGTATAGTTTGAACTTCATTATATCTTCTAGGTTCCTTGGTCCCTGGTCAGGGTGTACCTTTACGAGGTTCGTCACAAAGTCTTAACAGAACGTTAACCCTGGATGCGAGAATGTCCAAAGGTGGATCTCAGACCACTTTGGATTCGGACTCGTATCATGGCTCTGGACAGGACATCAATGATAGGACAAAGTTTGACCAGGTTAAGTAAACAATGGAAGCCAGAGACTAAATGCCTTTGCTGTACAAAATAGCATAAACATACTCGTTACACAAGAAAAAGATGCTTTGAAAACAAAATACACGTAGAGAAGGGATTAATAAACATTACCGGCATTTTGTAATTATTATTCGTCAATCTGATACAGATGTTTGAGTTGGTATTGAGTGAGTTGAGTCCATGGTGTTTGGCAGAACAAGACTTTTGCGTCCGGTTCTTTCATCTTACGTCCTCGGATACGTCTGGTGATGCAAAGCAGGTACGTCTTTACTGAGTTCAATAATAAAAGAACCAAACTATTGCCCATGCGCGGAAAACTCTTTAATATTGAAATTGAGAAACTCCAATTGTCATACTGGAAGTTTTTTGTCTGCATTTAGGATGAGGATGGTGCTGGTGGAGGAGAGGATGAAGGGCCATGGGTACCACGAAAACCCACCACTTCAAAAGAGTAAGTTGAAATCACCATTACATAAAATTTCAAAGTTCGGTTCATGTTTTTGCTGCATAAATCCTGTTTGTAGTTGATATAATAAAGACGAATACACAGTTTGTGCAAGTTTATGAATGTACTGTTATGGTTAAGTGTGAATAATTTTCAGGGATTTATATATCGTTTCTTTTAATAAATTAATATTAAATAGATTATGTGCATGTGGTGATGATGGATACTTTTTCCCACAAAGATTAACAGTTAATGTGTTATCTTAACTCGATTTTTGAAAATATAAGGTGTTAGCTTCTTTCAAATCAAATTATGAATTCCTCTGACAGGTGCCCTATTTACCTTCTGCAAAATCACGGAAATATTTTGTCGGTTAAAAATTATTCCACTGGCTGTTAGAATCGAGCTAAGATAATAAAAAAAAACAATTGAACGTGCTTACTAAGAGACAATTTGCCTCCCTTACCTCGTGAATGCAGTAATCTAGAGATCGTTGAGAATCTAGGAGCAGGTCTCATCCGAAGAAGAGCGTCAGTGTTTCAGTAAGTTTGACCACAACATGTAGTTGTGACATGGTTCAGGTAATGAACCTTGCATCGTGCTGTCTATTCTAGTGTCCATGCAAGGTTCTCAGATGATATATAATTTCTTAGTTCACCTGGAATAAACTGTTGAACTTCGTAGAAATATAGCAGATACGATGCATGGTAGATCGTGTCATTTCTTTATTAAGGCATCGAGCACATTCTTAATCTTGAACAACAGCTAAAACTTTGGTAGTGGTTACGAAGGAATTTTTTATTCTAAAATAAATAGTTACGAATTACACCAATCCACAAATTGAATCTTGAGTCAAAATTGACGCAAAATATTAAAAGGGCTCCGAGACAGAACATTGTTCAGTTCTAAAATAGTTGCAGTTCAAGATGTCGCAAAGACTGCGGAGAATGTCAGTCACGCAGCGTAAAGCTGCAGCTTCATCCCATTATTTTGCTGAACTTCGAATCTGCCAAGGAACACATTGCTTGGATAACACAGTAAGCAACTGATCACCATTACAAGGAACGGCCGCACTTGTTATGTACTTTCGCAAAATTCTAGGACGCTTTCACATACCAATTTGCGGTCATCCTTTGAATCAAAAATATACTTTTTGTTTTGTATTGCTTTCAAAAGAATAACATAACAAAATACACAAATGTTCGCAGAAGGCATAACCCGTCCACCCCCCCCCCCGCCCCCCACCACACCCACAATCGACAGATAGCAACACAATGCACAAAGAGAGTGTTGCGCACGAACAAAAATTCGTGATTAAGCTCATGGACAACCAGTAGTTATGTCTGCGACTAATACAATAGTAAATTCACTCATTGAAAAAATATACAGCAAAGATTGTGTTATATAAGACCTCGGAAATGCTAGTTGCTGCAACAAACGAGCACAGATAGACTAAAGACAAAGGTGCCGTAATCTACAGGCAGTGAATAAAATAACAATTCTGAAGTGGCTGGGATTTTGTGTTAAAAAGTAGTGCGATTACGGTACATGGTAATGCACGACCAAATGATTTAAAAACTGTTTTGTTGGGAATATTTAGTTTTGCACAAACGGAATAGTTTTAGACGATTTTAGTATTTGTTGTTCATGTTATACAATTGGAAAATAATCAAGTCTGAACTGCACGATAACAATTTTGTAATGGAAGAGTTTCATTTCTCAAATGTTGTGGCATGATATTCGGAAAGGTGCAATACGTTTGATAAAAACTTTTTCAGTTTTTCACCTTGGTGCATGGATACTAACAAGTCGGATTAAGTACTAGGATTAATAATTGTATTTCATGATGAAGTTTTCTTTCAGTAAACGTTCTGCAGGGATGCTTCAATGTATCTTCAGTTTCAAAGTCCTTTTCAGTCAGATCAATTGAATGCTATCTATTTCCATGTTTAAAGTTCATTTGTATCTAAAAGAAGCAGCGTTGTTTAAATATCATGCTCTTTGTAGCAGAAATGTTATGTTTTTCTTCCGTTTGTGTTATCAATTACAATATACTTATTAAGTATTTTTTCTTCAGACGGCAAATAAACGAAGAAGTAAGAGCCATGATGCGAGAGTTGTTTCCGTCCCTGGAACCGGAGCTTGTCAACTTCATTGACTTTGGTGATCGTCTTGACAATCTGTAAGTAATGATTTTCTGAAACACTGTAGATTAGTTTTGCTGAATCCAATGTAATGAGTTGCTTTGTTGTTACATGGAATTTATTTCGGGTATTCTAAATCGTTGCCATTGTGCCACCTCAATTTTATTCAAAATGTTAATATTTTTACAAAATATAATAAATAAAAACAATCGTTGAAATCTTGCTTTATGAACAAAGTTTGGGACACTTCGCACTGGCACATATATTGTTTGTATTTTTCCAGAAATTCGCTGTACATGTTAGTGCGGATGGGAGACCATGTGATAAACGCTGAAGATACTGGTTCATTTCTTACTAAAACGTTCGCTTTCTGTCTAGTGAATATCAAGTCCAAGTTTGACAATTACGTGGCAAGTAGATTTAGTTTATGTATTGCAGCTTGAAATATTAACTTGATTAGATTTAATTTCAAGTAATCACAGTAAGCGCTGATATTGATGAATTTAAAAAGACAAACTTTTAATGTTTCAGAAAATGCAAATAGTTCAGATAGAAGAATTTAGATTGTCAAAGAAAACTAGAGTTGGAATCATACCGTTTGTTCACAGGTTTGAGGTGAGAACAGTATTTTCTTTATGTAGCATGTTATTTATAAAATCATGAAGTCTACAAATTCCCTTGGGAGGTTTCCAAGCAAGTTTGTTAATTTAATGATTTACAAAGGAAATTCTGTCGAAGAATATATTTTTATGTCTTGCAGTATTTGAAGATCTCAATATGGTTTACCTCACTTTAGTGCATTTATTTGTATGTGCAGGAATTTGCAAAGCAAGCCGAAGCCATTTTCAAAGGAACAGAAAGGCGAACGGATTTAGATAAGGCGTACACAAAACTGGTTACATGTGTGTTCGAACAGATTGGTCGCGTTGCGAGCGAAAGTCAGAAAACACCACGTGAAGTGGTTCATTTTGGTAAATAGAATAGTTGTTTACACCGTCGTTTGGGTCATTCTTCAATCGATGTTTCTATGAAGGTTAACTTTGACAGATTTATAATGTATACATTCATGAGTATCAAACAAACATTTATCTTTATTGTTTGGTTTCTTTCCAGAAAACTATCACCATATGTATGGTAAGTATTCATTTGTGATTTTCTCTTGTAAATTTGTTATTACGACTCATCATTTGAAATATTTGTAATGAAGAGTTATCTTTAATCTGCCAACTTGTTGCAGCTGCTTTATCCCATTTGAAAATTGCATCATTGGAAACACATCGTAAAGACGCCAAGCAGAGATATCAAGAGAGACTTCAAGCCTACGTGACTAATCTACTGGGGAGACCAATGGAGAAACTCTCAGTGCGTAACTTGTACTATTTAAATTGCATAACAGACGTTTTATTTCGTAAGGTACAATACAGGGGTCGTATATTTTGTGATGGCAGAGTGAGCTGTTTAGAGGGACTTTTGGTGAATGAGTACCCACGATTGAATCAGATAATAAAAAAAATCTTCATTTATGTTAAAAATTCGTGTTAAAAATGATTTTTTGGGCAAAAAAGTGCTTTTTTTATGATTTTATGCTTTTTTTTTTGCTTTTTTTCCCGCAAAATGGCTGTACGACCCCTGACAATATCTACCAGCCCATCCGAAGGTTGCAGCAATGTAAGGTTTTACACCTGTCTGTCTGTTTGCAAGGGGGGCGGCTTCCCATATGCATTGCACATTACCTACAATGCCCGGACTAGTGCCCTAGCGCCCCCCCCCCGGACAGGCACCAAGGGGTGCTCCTGGACAGGACCAGGGTGTACCCCCCTAACCAAACAGGACCAAGGACGCAGGAGCACTTTCTTGTTTGTATTGTTTTTGTAGCTTTTCTTCGAAGGAGTTGAAGCCAAAGTAGCGTCAGGGGTCAAAGAAGAGGAAATTGGGTACCAGTTGGCGTACAGTAAAACTGAACTTAGGAAAGTAATCAAAGAGTATCCAGGCAAGGAAGTAAAAAAGAATCTGGAGCATCTTTACAAGAAAGTAGACAAACAACTTTGCGAAGAAGAAAACTTATTGCAGGTTAGTAGATATATTCAAATGAATCATGTACAGTGAACACCACTTGGAACGAGTTTGATTACAGCAGCTACCTGGTTACAACGAATGGTGTTTGTTTTGCTGGTAATAAGTAAGTGGAATCACTGGATGTTCACTGAACTTTGAAGTAACTACCTAAACTTCGCATTATTGAAATTACTTTTTAATGACAGTAAACAGTGGCGGATCCAGGATTTCCCAAAGGAGGGGGGCGTCAACAGTAAAGGTGGGGCGCCAACCTATTATTTTGCCAAATTTCCCCCCCCCCCCAAAACTGCATGAACATTTAAAAATTTGGACCCGGAGGTGGGGGGGGCGTCCCTGCCCCGCCTCCCCCGGATCCGCCAATGGTACAGATCACGAAATTGCTTAAAAAACTCAATTTAATCCTCCACTACTCATTCACATTGTTATCGCAACTGAGTAAAAGTTCCTACTTCTAATGTCCCTTGTCATTTTTAAATATTCTCGCACAAACGGAAACTATTATGTTATGTTTTACAGGTTGTGTGGCATAATATGCAAGACGAGTTCTTGAAGCAGTACAAGCATTTTGAGTCACTAATCACTCGCTGTTATCCGGGAGCTGGAATGTCGTTGGAATTTGCAATTGGCGATCTTCTTTCTTACTTTTCCGACATTGCGCAATCTCATTAATTATTCGCATCTGCATTCACCAGGGAAAAGTGGAAATCGGCTTCTTCTGGCAAACAAGTGATCTTTCTTTCCTTTGGATAATATCATATAATCCTTTGTAGTGCAATACTATAATGCCAGGTTTTTGTTTAACGGCACATAAGTTTTTGAGTGGTTTAAGAAAAATCGGAGAAAAGACAGTCATTGAAATGATGAATTAGCCTGCTGAACTATGATTCATCATGGTACATTTTCCTGTATCTTCATGCACGCTTTAAGGTGATGTGAAACATAACTGAAGTGATTAGGATCCACATATGCCGTTTATTGTAACGATCAATTTACATGTATCCTGTGGTAGTAAAACTCCTCACATAAAAAGTACTTGCAATTTGAAATGCAAAACAAAATCGAAACTGCACTTTTGTTGAAATAAATGTACTTTCTTTCTTGATACAAAATTTGGAACAGCATTGCTGTTTGTTTCATTCGCAATAATTGTGCTCATTCAGCTACTTGTACACTCATTCCTTATGTTATAAAATGATTAGATGAAAATAAATTGTTACAGAATATTGCTGTCTTATCTATATTCTCAGTACTACAAGTATGTAAGGTGGTAGATCATATTTTTAAATCAAATGGTAACCATTAAGTTAAAACTTGGGCAGGAATTTACTCGGTAGATTCCCCAACTGTTGTTCCATAAATCGGTTTTTGTAAGATATCGAGAGTCGTGTCCTCTTCAGGCACATGTAATCGAACTGCTGCTTCGCTATAGTCATTCGTATTAACATGGGTGGGAATGAAAGTTTGATGTTCAACAGTTCTGGGCTCAATGATCGCTGCACTTGCCGAACAACTGATGGAGAATGGTTCGTATGCCGGTGTTGACGCTTCATGTTCAAGAATGGGTTCTTTATCTTCCTCATCCGATATCCCAATTGTCTCTGAAAGAAAATTATTTCAAGTGAAGCTTCGGGTATTTAAGACGACCTTGCCATAAAGTCAGGTAGACAGCACACGTATGCATTGTTCATTTACAACTATCAAATTTTGACCATACTTACTGTCCAAATAAGAAAATATTGACTTTACGATGAATAATATCAAAAGTGCACCAAGAGCGCCTATTAAGCCAAAAATAAATTTTGGCGCCAATTCAAGACGAGGGATGTCTGTGCGCCACGTGAATGTAGTGTCCTCTGGCGGTGATGTAGTAAACAAAGCCAGCGTCTCTTGCCAGAAGCCTGAACGTGGATGTTGTACAAATATACATGCATATAAAGTATAAAGTGCATTGCCGTAATTATTCAATCAAAATGTTTAAAATCGAATATTTAGTCTATGAAGTTAGCTATTGCATTGGCACAGTGTATTGTTATCAAATACAACACTTTAAGGAAAGATTCATCATTGTCTTATAAATATTTACATACTTGGACATTTCTTTTGACAAAACTGCAATTGATGAACTTCACTTTCAGATGTGTTTGGGCAAATTGTAACACTTTCAGATGTGTTTGGGCAAATTGTAACACACGACACACAGAATGCTTCATTAGATGCATTCGCGTCACTGTTTGTTGCATTACAAAAACTATCCCGATCACATGCAGGTTCACAAGTCATATTAGCAGAAGACTCCGTAGTACTTTGAGCAGATACTGCTTTTAACAAAATACTGTATTCTTCCAACACCAGAAACCATGCAATCGATAAGAAATTTATTAATGATATTTTCCATTTCCATTTCACTCTGTAAAGGTGTACTTTTCGTCTGTCAAACATTTTCTTTGAAGACAGATATTGTCGACTATATCTATGCAGGGAATCCATCCTCTGTAATGTAAGAGGTAAACACGAATGTAAACGGTCAAGATTTAAAGTTCCTCTTTCCTATGAATGCAATTGACTTCCTAGACCACGGTCCACTGATGGAGAATATATTTAAAATTTTTCTCACAATACCTTAATAGAAATGACCCAGATTTTATGTGCACATACAAGTTGTTTAATGTCTGTATTGTTGTGCTATCAAAGTGTTTTTATTCTTGTTTCTATCCTTTTTAATTTTAATTGGGTATTAAATTTGTTAAATATTCATAATTGCACATTACCTTAAAAGATAAGTTCCTTTCCAATATTGAATTTGACCTGGAAAAACAGTCACGCATAAATAAATACAGGTACAGCTGTGAAATTTTATATTTTGTGATGGCAGAGTGAGCTGTCTACATGTACTCTATGTAGATTGAGTCCCGACGATTGAATCGCGTGTGCAGTTTCAACTCTGCTTTTTTCTGGACTGGGTAGCGGCTATTAGACGTAACCAATTTCCCATTCCCTTTCTATCATAAGCAGAAGCACCTAGTCTAGTAAACATAACTGAAAACAAATCGATGCCGTGTTGGAAACAGTTGTTCTTGTGGTAAGATCTCATTTTACGCCATTATGTTGTATAGATATACGAGATAAAGAACTCAAATAAAATTTAAATAAATGGAGAACGATATTTCATTGAAAGAATTGTTGTAATCAATACATATACTGTTAAATAAGCAGAAGAAATTACCCCCATAAAATGGGGTTTCGAAACAAGAGATTTGATGAGTTGTCATTGTCTTGAGTACATGCGTACTCAGCAGGCCAACAGCTTTGTTTACAAAGGGATCTACTTCCACACACGCAGTACCCCCTATGTGTACTCAACATGATATTTCTAGTTCCAGGGATGGTTACGTGAACGGAAGGTGAGAAAATGATATCAAGAGTTACCTGAGCGACAGTTATGGACAGCTGTGTCAGCACAAAACACCTGATTTTTTGACAAATAAGGAAGGACTAGAGATATAACCGAGCATTGCCAGAAACGATTACACACACACACTTCTATCTTGAAAGATTATTCTATCTGAACTAAGCCAGTGAACCACATCAATCATAATGGGGAATATACTGAAGACGCTCAAGTTTAAACGAATGGGTGCAAGTCCCACCATTCGGACAGTTGTACCTAATCATGTAGTTCCAGAGGATAGTCCACAAAAAGAGCAACCAAACAGGAGATACGCCACAAACAAAATCGAGACGACGAAGTACAGCATTTTGTCGTTCTTACCGAAAAATCTTTTTGAACAGTTTCATCGATTTGCGAACTTGTATTTTGTATTCATTGTGTTTTTGAACTGGATCCCAGCTGTGAATGCTTTTGGAAAAGAAGTTGCAATGATCCCAGTTTTATTCGTCTTGTCTGTAACTGCACTGAAGGATGCATTTGAGGATTACAGAAGGTATAAATCGGATAAGAAAATCAACAACTTGGCCTGCAGAGTGTACTCAGGGTGAGTATTTTTTCTCAGTATTTATGGGTTTTAACTTTAGGTGCAGATGAAATATGATGCTTTTTAGGACTTAAATTTGATTCTGGATTTATCTCCGTGGCGCTACTTCAGTTTAAAGGTTTGGCCGTCTGTTCGGATTTAAAACAGATTAAAAAGGGCTTCTGGGTGCATTAACAACACAACAACAATGTCGAAAATAGTGATGGATACTATTGTATTTAATGGAAAAAGTTAGATGTAGACTACAGTATAAAATTTAATTTGTTGATATGGCAACTAAGCTGTACTCATCTAATGTCAATGGTCGTACTTGTTGACGGTGAAGAGCCACAGTACGGTAGTATCCGGGGTGTGACTGAGGGAAGGGTGGAGGGGTTGAAATTTTGTAAACAAATGGTCATTATCCAATAATTTTTTCCAGCCTAAGGTCACATGCTGGATCCAGGTATAAATTCATTGGTCTCTTGAGTACTAAGTTCCACCCCTTAAAAGTAATTGGTCTCTGGAATTAATAAAAACAATAACATATATACACCCCAGATACCACCTTACGGTGACTACTATCACCGTCAACAAGTACGACCAATGTCAATGCAAAATATGGGATATTGTAGTAAAAAGTTTCAAACCAGCCACACACTCTCACGGCTACAAGAGCAAAACCTTAAGTTAAATGTGTTAGGGTTGACTGAATAAGGTGTTCAGTTTAAAATGTATTTCCATGTAGGGCAATAAATAGAACATTACCTGAGGACGGGTCGTAAATTTTTTTGGGTGTATTTAACGGATGCGTGCATGTAGTCTTATTTTAATATGTAAGATTAAAACAAACAAATACGTGGTTGCTTCCAAACATTGAAAGTCATACAGTGTACAATGATTTTATATCATGGCGCCCATCAAGTAATACGTTCGACAGACCATCAAGGATTCATGTAATACATTTTGTAGGCGAAAAGATTATAATCCAGGTAGACCCAAATACGTTTAGATACAGTTGCCAAATTTTGTTGTCTTGGAACGTAACAATGAGTTTGTATTGTGTGTGGAGAGCACCGTTTGCGGACAGCCCACATGCAGAAACATGGGTCATGAATATTTTCATCATTTGGTATTAGACCATGTCCAAGGAACGAGACACAGACAGAAATGCGCAACGCAGCACTTATTTCCATTGATTTAGTGTGCAGACATTCACAAGTGAGTCAATAAATATCTGACAACGGAATGCCAATACCTTTTTGTTTGATATAAACATATCTCGTGCTTTGCTGTCACAGTGACGTAATATATTGCTCGATAAGAGGAGATATAAATTAGAGCATATGAAGAAATTGCTTACTGATAACGTGCTTCTACCTGTAAAGGTCCTTGTGCTGAAGACGAGGACGATGTAAAAATCGAGTGGGATGTGAAGTGTATAGATAAAACTTTCAGTTGAGGCTAGTTCAGCTTTCCCAACCGGAAAGGAATAAGTGAATTGGGATGAGACAAGTAACGAACATTAATCATTTACACTAGAAAAGTTTGTCTTCAAACTGAACTTCCATCATGGAACTCCATTCCTTATAACTTCAAATATTAGCAGTAAAATGAACTTCTTAATGAGAAATAGTTGGTTGAATTACGTAGTAAAAATCCTCAGTAAGGTTGAGGGCAGATCAACCCGATCGCTGGCCTTGATAAATCGCCTGTTCTTGTCCGTTTAATTAATTATCCACGGACGTCAACAAGTCACCAAAACTACAAGAATCATTATTGTAACAAATTGGATAAAACACCCATACATCCACTGCGTGAAAACATTTATTGACGCAAATGCAGGGGAAAAAACACACTGACAAAGTACAAAATGCTAATCTAAATATTGATATCAACCTTAC
>JBCAUG010722433.1:0-12473 GCA_038406175.1 Haplosyllis leylae
GTCTCCTCAAAGTACCTGAGAAGTTCCTGCTGTTTGCTATATGACACTGAACAGTCTGGTGGTTAAGTCTGGAGGTCTTACTTTCTTAGAGGACATTCCCCTTATATACCTAAAGCCAAACCACCAGAAGATTGATACACCTACGCAAAGTAGTTCCAATGAGGGGATAGTAACTTTGAAAAGAGTTGGAACTATTTAGCGCCTGAAGGTACCGTTATTGAAGGTACCTGAACAGTTTGACTCAATTGCTACCACTTCCATCTCATTTGGTCCATTGATTAACACTGTAGGCCATGAGGGGGTTGAGTAGGAATAAAATGCCACATGTCAGATGGTGATTGGTTGTACTCATCACGCAATTTACTGATTGGCTACCGGGATTGTGCATGTGCTGTCTTTGCACTGATTGGATGTTGTTTTGAGGAGATAACAGGGCGCACATGATCTTCACGTGATCCATGCATGATCCATGCAAGGGTTTTGGCGGGAAAGCTTGAGGAGACGTTTGAGGCACAGAATGACGCTCTTTTGGCCATCAGAAGCCAAATACAGTGGCGGTTTCACTCCTCTCCTCAAACTTTGCACAGGAGATAAATCTCAACCTGTTACAAAGATCTCAGCATGTAAATATAAGATTGATTTCAGGTTTAATTAAGAACGTTTTTTTTTGTATATTGTGGTATGGAGCCTAACCAAAACCACACATTTTTGTTAGCTTTCTTACTGTATTTGGCTCCTATGGGTCGACGGACCTCTTCGTCCCACACATCCTCTTCGTCCATCTCACCCGCTTCGCCTTCAGGAAATTCGTCACCTGAAAAGAACAATAATAATAATAATAATAATTTATTTCTCTCTTGGTTACATGTTGGCTTAATTACATATATAAGTCGTAGTTTTACATATCAATTTGAGTCAATGTTTTTACCAAGAGAAGGAACATCATAAACTAAGCATAGTTGTACATTTTATAATGTATGATGTCCCTGTTCAGTCGTAATCGTGTTTTACTGTAATGTTTGTATATATTTTTTTAATCAAGAAACAATAAATAATTAGACACACTTCAAACCAAGTCTCCATACATGTTTTTTTCGTAATTGTTTAGACCTAAAATTCATGTTTTATGTTACATCAAGCCATCAAGAGAACTGGTACCACGAAGTAAAACATGATAATATGAATGTTTCTGTTTGATAGAACTTAGATTTCTAAGAAAATAATCGTAGGAAAATAATAAGGCTGAGTGTACTCCACTTACTATGATGTTACAGATACTAAGTTGAAATTTTACCTAGAGTGACAAATTAAACCAATTGCTTAAAAGGAAATCGTTTATCCCTTTCATACCATTTTTGGACCTTTTCAAAAAATCAGAGATTTCAAATCGCGTTTAAACTGGTCATGTCAAGTCCCTGGGTCCGAATGCTTATTTCGCGAAAATTCAATAGTTTACAACTTTCATGTCATGATGCTATATTTATGATTAAAGTAAAAAGGTAAAGAAATTCCTAGGCTTGTTTACATCCATAGTGATCCGTTGAACAATATTTTTAATAATATACACTATGTTATATTGCGATATCACAAAGATGGTCATTTTGTCATACGCACTGCTGTAGAGGACTTCACCGTATTACTATAACCATGATACTTGTCCTGGAATCTGATCCATCTCTGGTCTGTTACAACATACAACTTATCACAAATACTAATGTCAACAAAACCATTTAGTAATGTTCGTACCTGTCATGTCAAATTGACATGAAAATCAAAAGTTTTATGAACTAAGTAAATGACATATCTTATGACATAGCAGTTTATACCGATCATGTACTGCCTATGTACTGTTCTTCAATCCGTACGTGTGATAGTAACCAATAACATAGAGAGAACCATTGACAGTTGTTTAAACTGATCATGTCCAATCCGTGCACAGAGTATTAAACTTTACATTTAAACTGATCATGAAAATGTGTATTTACAATATAACGTCACCTTCTTGGCTCAGTGTTTCAACCTAAAATGTCAGTTATGTGGACAGCCATCCATATCCTGGTGATGCAGCATTTGAGTATGGTGTTTAAATGATCTGTTGCAGGCTTTGCAAACGTAACGTTCTTTGTCTGAATGCATGTAGCGATGTGCTCTCATGTTCCTGGGATCCAATGTTACATAATCGCATTCAAAGCAATGATAAACCACTCCATCATGCACTCGACGATGTTTCGTTAGATCACTTTTGGCAAAAAACCATCGTTGACATGTAATGCACTGGTGACCAGGGTGACGGTGGTGTATTAACCTGTGATTGGTGAGCACACTTTCAAAGGGGAAGCTGGCTCCACACGAACAACATGGGTATTTATCAGAGTGATCACCATGTAGATAGCTATGCCTGTGTAGTGACGAAGGATTGTTAAAGGTGAGGTTGCATGAAGGGCATGCGATGGGCGGATGGTTTTCATGGTAATGTTTATTTGCAGCAGCAAGGGTAGTATCCACCTGATTGCAGATCTTGCATTTAAATCTGTGAACTCTCTTGCGTTTTATGAGTCCGAAGTGTTTTGTCTTTAAGTTAGTGGCAGGAACAGGATTCTGTGCTGACTCTCGCCTTTTCCTGTCCTTCTCTATGTCCTCAGGTTTTGGTCTTGAAATTAAAACTCTTCTGTTCCTTGGACGTGAATGCCTAGGCAGTGGAGTTGCACTTTTAACAAATTCCTTGGAATCAGGTTCTGTCTTTGGAGAATCAGTGTTCGCCGGTGGATCCGGTGGTGGGGGATCAACTTGCACTGTGACCTCCACATCCACATTCTCATCCAGAGTACTGTCATCTTTTTCACTTTGATTTGGTTGGGTTGATGCTCTGTTTTTGTTTATAAGTTCCTGTGCTTTCAATCTGTCAGCAGAGGGCCCTTTTAAAGAGCTTAGGGGTTTTCTCTTTTTCTTTGCGGGGTAGTCTTCATCAGAGTCTGATATAGTATAGTCCTTATTTAGAGAGGATGTTCTTCGTAGCCTGTCCACACTGTTTGGTGATTTCTTCCTTCATTCTCTCTTTAGATATCTTTGTTGTCCGTTAATAGGATCTGATGAGGGAGCAGATTCTTCTGTGGCTGCATGCTCAGAAGCTGGCTGTTCAGATTCTATTTCACTCAAACTTGAGTACGGATCAATTTCACTCCACTTAGGTCCTTTTCCAGATAAGTTATAAACGTCTGCTTTACTCAATTTCCTTAATGGAACAGTCCATTTTTTATTTGCTGCATCCTTTTTGAAATAGTCAACTAGACTGTTATCGATAGATGGTTCCACTGGACTGCTATGACCTGTGTAATTGTTTGTAGTGTCTTGTTTTGCTGCAGTAGCACTTGCACTGTTTCCGAAGGATTTTAGTCTTCCAACAGTTGAGTCATACCGCCAGTTTTTCGGTATAGACACTATGTCTTCCTTTCCATTGGAGCTATTTAAATCACTATCATTTACACCTGACATGGTATTAGGTACCAATGAAGTGTCTTCTGTGGATGCGTGTTCCTGCACAGCGTTTGAACTCATCATGTTCTCATTGGTATCCGATGTAGTCCCCGGTGTGGGGTTTATACCGGTCATGACATCTAATTGCTGAGTGAGCGTGTCCTCAACATTATTACCGTTTATACCCAACAGGGCAGTTCCATCATTGATACTAGATGCTTTGTTTGCACCTATCATAGGTGTGTCCTTGGTCTCAGATGCCGATGCGTTTACACCTATCGCAGCATCTCCTGGATCTTGGTCATGATGTGTGGTTGTAGACGTGTTTAAACCCAACGGACCTAATGCACCATTTCCATCGGTGGTAATAGATGAATTGTTTGAACCAGTCATAGGCATGTTTACACCTTTCACACAATTTCCAGGATCTTTGTCATGATCTGTGGTCATGGATGTTACTTCATTTACACCTATCGCATCATTTCCAGAATTTTGGTCATCTTTTGTAAGGTTCATATCAGTGTTTTCTGAAGTATCTTGTGATGCTTCTATTTCAACTGTTTTCTGAGGACTTGGTGGGAGTAAGACCTCGTTATCTGGTTGTGATATAAACTCATCACTGATTTTGTTTGGCACATTCACTCCAGCTGATGTATTATCTTGTACAGGGCTGTTTGAACCCAAAATGGTGTCAGTCATCGATCCATTCATCAGCTCTGTGTCGTCAGTGTTTTCACCATCCTGAATATCCTCACCTGTAGGAACATATTCATTTTCTGAGTCTTTGGCAGGTACAGTACTGCTATCATGAAGATCGCTACTGCTTAACGTTTCCGTAGACGGTGAAGAAATCACTTTCGAAGTACAGGACATGTCAATTGGGGCTGGAGGAGAAGTAGTGTCAACTGGGTACTTAGGAATTTCTGTCACTATTTTTTTGGTCGGAGTACTGAATGGCTTCATCTGTAGTTCCCCATACATGCAATGGCCAAGCAAGACTAGATGAATATGGCAAATGTTGTGAAGTCGGTCTGATGGAATTGGAGTATCAGTACCCACAGTGGACCAGCATCGTTTACTTGTATATATTATGACATGTCTTTGGTATGTTCTGGCCAATGCGTAGATCATCATCTGCAAATGTTGTCACTTTTCCATACGTTTTATCCAATCATCCATTTTTTCACCTGACATTCCAAGCATGACTTGTCCCACTGAGTAATAAAGTTTGATCTCTGACTTAATTAGACTACACATTTCACTACATACTTCTGATGGATCATTGTCATTATACATTCCGAATAGTTCAAATATTTGATCACAGTTTTTCTTGCCATACCTGTATCACCGTCTAGTATCCAACCAGTACTCCCGGCTCAATGCACTTTTGTGATACTCCTGGATTGGAACACACTCTCTTTCTGACAAATATGGAATCAGGTTCGTGTAACTATATTCCGATATGAGACTCAAAAGTTCATTTTGTTATTTTGTTATCAGACGCCATCATGGTGGTTTTAGTGCCCACCGGTAAGGGACCAGGCTATATATTTAGCCTGGATTATTTTCTGAGTTATTGTTTTGTCACGATGTCACTTGTCATAATGATGTTAGTATGGGTGGAATAGGTCAGTTTTAGAACAATGAGATGAGTTATGATTGATGTTTAGACCAGACATGACTGCTAAGACAAATATCTAAAGAGAGAATATGTTTGAACCTTACATGCCGAGTTCAGTTCAACAATTTATGCTCTTCGGTTTGACTGTAGTTGTTTATACCTATCATGCCAAAGCAGATCAATCAGTCAATCATTCAAGCACTCAATGCAATGGATTTCTAAATTATCAACATTGTTTAGACTGATCATACAACACCAACTGCAATTTCAATAAGGATTATACCGATCATACCAACATTGATTGAACCTATCAAGTCAGTAACACCTTTAGAATATGAAACAAATTTATTTCATTTGGCTGTTTTAAGCCCATCATGATTTTAATATGGGACTCTTATGCAGTAAACACGTTTGAACCGATCATGTCAATACCTCGGAATTTCGGTCAAAATCTTAGTAACCATTATGGTTTACACCCATCATGGTTGGGTTGTTTTTACCTATCATACAAAAATAGCAACCCAGGTGGCCAGTGATAAGGTAAAATGGTGGTTTGCACCAGTCATGCCATTTGGGGGTGTGACCATTACTACTTTGTTTGCACCTTTAATGTCATTTAGGATCTTAATATTTTTTTACATTCCTTTACAAATTTCGAATCATCCTGTAGGATCTTGACTTCAGGAGGTAATGCCTGAAAGGAAGTGATTCCTTTACAGAATACGCTTTGCAAGTACTCGTTACTCTTGACATTTGGTAGATTGGGAATATTTTTATTTCTTGTGTGGTACTGATGTGATGTATTAAAATTTCGGCCTAGGTGGTCTGTTGTGCAAGCTTTGATTATTGGGATTGGGAGCTCTTTATTGATAAGTTTATACCCGAATTTGTCATTCTCTAATTCAATGAGTTGTTTAACCGAAAATAGGTTATTTTTGTTTCCAATCAATTTGATGCAACTATTATTTATCTTTTCTAGATTCTTTAGATTTTTCTTGGATAGCATATTGCCCCATACTGAAATGCCATAGCTAAGATTACTGTAGATTTGAGCAAAATATAAGATTTTCATGGCATGGGTAGTAAGATGATTTTTTGACATGTCAAGCATGCTCCTCTTTTGATATAACTTATTTAGCAATTTTGTTGCGTGAATATTCCATGATAATTTATTGTCAATATATATACCAAGAAATTTGGTATATTCTACATATTTCAGTTGTTCCCCTGAGATGTTTAAGTTGTCAATTTTAGTTTCACTGTTTTTCGGACTAAATAATATACAGACTGATTTTTTCATATTTAAGGTGAGCTTATTGGCTAGGAACCAGTCAGATAGTATTTCCAAATCATGTTCTAATGCCCATTTTAGATACCTTTCATTTTTGTGGCTCTTATAAATTGTGGTGTCATCAGCGAACAAAATTCCTTTACATAATTCTAAATTCATATACAGATCATTACAAAAAATTAAGAAGATCAGCGGTCCAAGGCATTATCCTTGTGGAGCTCCATAGGTAACTGGTTTTGAATAAGAAAGAGAAGATGTTTTACCCATGCTTGTTTGGCATTTTACTTTTAAGTTTTGATCTGTAAGGTAACTTTCAAACCATCTTAATGGTACACCACGTATTCCATAGCGCTCTAATTTTTTAAGAAAGATATTGTGGTCCAGCGTGTCAAACGCCTTTGAAAGGTCTAGAAATACAGAAATAGTGTGTTGACCTTGTTCCTTGCCTTTTAGAATAGAGCCCACTAATTCTGTTACAGCGTTTTTGCAGCTATGTTTTTTATGAAAGCCGTATTGGCTATTGTAAATCTGTTTAGACCCATCAAGGAATCCGTATACTCTCTTGTAAATTTTTTTTTCCAGGATCTTCGATATAGTAACTAGCAAAGAAATAGGTCTGTAATTCGTGGTAAAATGCTTATTTCCTCCCTTAAACAGGGGTATGACAATTGAGTCCTTCATTGAACTTGGAAAAATCCCTTCACTCATTGACATATTAATTAATGATTTGTCAGAGGGACTAGTATAGTTAGACCTATTTGTTTTAAAATTTGATTACTAATACCATCGTATCCGGTACTTGTTTTACCCGGTAGATTTCGTATTATTCTGTCTATCTCATGTGTTGTACAGGGTTCGAGAAACAGACTACGCTCATGCCTATGAATTTTTTCGATGTACTGATTTATGCTAGTTTTGCTACCTTTCATATTTTTAGCTAAGTTACTGCCAATAGTGGAATAATAGTTTCCAAAGACATTTACAATTTCATCCGACTTATATTTGCAAATTTTATCCACTGTGATATAATCAATCAGACTTGATTTATCATTTACTTTACCACTCACAGTGTTTATAATCTTCCATAGCTTTTTCGTATTGGACTTATGTAACATACATTGATTTGTATAATATGCAAGTTTTGCTTTGCGTTTAATTCGTCGTAATTCATTCCTATACTGTTTGTACCTAAAATGTACATTATTATCAGTACTATAAAGTGTCTCTCGATACATTTCAAGTTGTCTCTTCGAACTTAGTACTATTCCTTTAGTTAGCCAAGGTTCTTTCAAAATATATTTCCTAGGTATTCTTACCAGTTTTTCCGGCATAATATTATCCATATGTGAAATAAGTTTACTGTGGAATTCATTAGAAGCCTTATTTACGTCCACATCTACACTATCTGATAGCCATGTCCAATTTTCTTGCTCTAAAACGGAATTGAGCTTTTCCATGTTTTTACCCGTCATGTCTCGTTTAGTTACATATATTGGTTCTGTGTTTACACCTTTCATGTCTGAGATGGAGGCTATACATGGTAGGTAATCACTGATGTCACTGACTAGAATACCACTATTTGTTCTGTCATATAACGCTCTACTAACCAATATGTTATCTATCAGAGTTGCCAAGCTTTTTGTAATTCTAGTTAGACGGGTTATTAGTGGTAATAATTGGGAGTCTATGATTTGTTCAATGAAGATACTAGTGTTTCTATGTAATTCTTGTTTGATGAAGTCCAAATTATGATCTAGACCTATAATTACAACATGGTTTTTTCTTTATTTATATTCTTTATTATTTTTCTAAATGAGTCAAAGAATATCTTTTCGTTGCTGTTTGGAGGTCGATAGAGAGAGACTACTACAGCAGAGCTTTTGCCTAATTTAACTTCAACTACACAAGATTCAATACAGTCATTTGTTATTTCTAGGTCTTTTCTTTCTTTATTGCTTAGTTCTTTATTTACCAATACAGCTACACCACCACCTTTTTTATTTTGCCACTCAGTACCATGATAGTCGAAGCCTGGTAAATTTATTCTGCCTTTATTTTTTGGATTGGCCCAGGTTTCTTGTAAGATAACTATCATATTTATTTTTCCCAGCAGATTTATTCAAGTTTTCTAATAGGACTTTTTGTTTATTTATCAGTCCTCATATATTCTGCTGATAAATTAAGAGATCTTTTTTGCCACAATCCCATAAGCTGCATTCATCAATACTGACATAGTCACAATTATCTTGTAATTCATCAGAGTCTAGGCTTACTCTCGGTAGGTTCCTCTGATCATCAAATTTAGGGTTGTCAACATTAATCCTTGGTGTAAGACACATTATGGGTTGAAACAGGTTTCTATGTGCCCATAATTTCTAATGACTTGTAAGGAGACATAAGACATAGGAGTAAGAAAATGAAATAAGATGATAACCAATATCTCAATACATACAATACGCAAGTGTATCTTAAGAACCATGAATACAATATGAATTCATGAGTGTGGTGACCATATGAGAGGATGGGGATGGTTAGTAAGGAAAGTATCAATAAGTCAATAAGTCAATATGTTGGTTTCATTTGTTTGTAACTATCATGTCAATGGTACTATAGTGCAATAGTGCAATGTCTGTTTATGCCCATCATGATAGTTGGTTTCAGTACACTTATTTGTGATTAAACCGTTCATGTAGTGGCATCGTTTTGACCTGACATATTTCAACAAGGTTACGTAGATCTTTTCATGTTTACACCAATCATGTCTTGACAATATATATGTAAGACATACTGATTTGACCTTTCATTCAGGTTGAGGGATCATGCGATTAATTGTTGTGATTGATTACACCCATCATGAATAATGAGACTTATTAGTGTCCTGGTCGCGAACCTGGGCTATGATTGATTACACTGATCATGTTCAAAAGATTGAGAGTAAATTACGAACCAGCCTGATCAGTGATTACACCTATCATGATCAATGAGCCTTATTGTCATCCTAATCATGATAGTGAACGCTGTGGTTGATTACACTGATCATGGTCTATAAATGAAGTGTAAATTATGAACCAGCTGGGTCAGTGTTGGTAGGTGGTGTTGTGTTTAGGCCTTTAATGGCATTGATCCAACTTCTTATTTCTTCCAAGATTTCTCCTAGAATTCCCTGTTGTTTCCAGTAGGTTCTGTTCAAACAATTTTCATCATGTATGGGTACTCCACTTCCCCACAACTGGTCGTAACATGATTCCACTAATGTTTGGTTTCCTGTGCTTTCTAGCAACATCATTATATGTGGGTTTTGCACAAATTTTGCTTTAATTCCTTCTAGGCACAAATTCTTTGCATTAGCACTCCATCGCTGATGGTCATAGTTGGTAATGTTTTTTGCCAACTTCTTGCAATCCAAGGCACTGTCACTATCCATAATTTCTTTTGAGGTATTGAGATCCCCAAAGAAGTTTGCTTTAGTGTTTTGAATAAATTGTTCGCTACTGTGGTATTGTACATCATAGTAGCTAAATTTGCACATGTAGAAGTTGCTGAACGGATTTTGATGTCCAAAGAAGCCTGTACTATTTCCGTCACTCTTTGTGGTTATATTATAGCCACTTAAGTCTTCTGGTAAGTTCTTGAGGTTGTTTACTGTGTATTTCTTGCCTAATATATGCATCGTAGTTCCTTCTAGTTTGCATTTACCTTTGTATTTTTCTTTCTTGCATGCAGCTCTGATGTAAGGTTTCAAGACGTGTCTTTTCTCTTCGTCCTCCTTGTTGTATTCACGATCCACGTAAATCCCTTGTTTTAGTGATTTCTTCTTCTCTAACAGGATATCAGCATCTGACTTACTGTTGAATGTGATGCATATTGGTCTTGCCGTCATTGGATTGTAACGGCCTATTCTAGTAGTACTCTTGATTGGTATTCTTCTGGCGATCTTCATTTTGTCTTCTTGGTTTTCGGCACTGATAGTGTCAGAAATAGCGTTTAATACTAGTTCTCTTGTTACACTATCCACTTCCCAAGCACCTTCTTTAACACCATACATTATAATGTTACTTTCCGTTAGTTTATGTTCTAACTTTTGTATTCGTAAGTTCAGTGCTTCATTTTGGTCTTCTACTTTTTTAATTCTCGTTACTAGTTGCTGTTTTTCTTGTTTTAGTGTACGCACCTCTGTTAGTCCTTGTTCCCATTCTTTTTTTGAGGATAGAATAAGGTCAATGCTGGTCTGCAAGGGCTCTATCATCTTCTTCATATTGGTAGTAAGCCTTTCTTCCATGGCTTTTAACGCTTTGGTAATGGCATTGCTTTCTTCTTCTTCTTGTATACATCTCTTTTACTTTCTTCATCCACTGTTTTCGTTTCAGAAACCTCCATCTTTTTCATTTGTTTTGTTTCCCCACCTTGGCAGATACCTTCCTCTTCTGTGATGTACTTGGTGATGAAGATCCTCTTCTAGTGGGTGATGTTATAAGGGATTTAGGTGTACGAGACCTGGCATTCCTATTTACTCCTGTGTTTCTATCCGGTGAACCAACAAATCCTAAAATGCTGAGCTGACTTATTTCTTTGGTTTTTGTCTGGCTCATAATATTCACTTAACTTTATATCCGATAATTATATCTTTGTTATTTCGTCATATTCTGTTTATGCCTATCATGTAATTTTTATTGCCCAATATGGAGTTCGTTTGCACCCATCTGGTTGATTTAGAAGTATTTTTGCTCTCTGTTTCAGCCTATCAGGTTGATGTAAGATCTCAAAGTATTTTTGCTCTCTGTTTTAGCCTATCATGTCATTGTGAGATCTGTTTCTACTTTCTGTTTATTCCCATAATGGCACTTTCAAATCGTCCACCATTTTGGTCTATTTGTTCATGTATTTGTCTATTTATCGCTCACTCGATTTATTTTCCATTTGATTTCAGTACATACCTTACTTTTTGATATCCATATTCCGATTCATTTTATCCTTACTGTTTTCTGGTGTTGAAATATTTTTTACACTTTCTCCATTATCCTCCAAGTGGTCGGTAATAATCCTTTTTATTTGTAATTCATTCTAAGGTCCAACATGGCGGTTGTCCAAAAAAGAAACTGTCACAAATCTACTTGAACAATGCAGACTTATTGTTTTTTTATGAACTTTATGTTGGACCTTTCCATGCAAATCATTGTCTCGGACAAATCGTTCAGTGAGATTCAGATAAAAACATGAAAGTCGAACCTTCATCTTCGGTAAAGATTGTGTATCCATCATCATCATCATCATCATCATCATCATCACCATCATCGCCGTTGTCGTCATCATAACCATTATCATAATAGCCATGATCATCATTACCATCAAAATTCATATCGTCATTAGTGATAGCTCCCTCTTCGATATCACCACCTCCGAAAACTTCTCTCAGAACATTGCCGAAAGCACCAAACAAACTTTCCTGACCTGATTCCTCATCCTCATCCGAGGAAGATGAGGATGATGATGAGGATGAAGATGAGGATGAAGAACTGGATAACA
Source organism: Haplosyllis leylae (assembly GCA_038406175.1). Lineage (NCBI taxonomy): Eukaryota > Metazoa > Annelida > Polychaeta > Phyllodocida > Syllidae > Haplosyllis > Haplosyllis leylae. The sequence continues at coordinate 11,910 of JBCAUG010722433.1, forward strand.
TGTCCACTTTCTTTGACTCGTATGTTCGTCCAGATTCCTTCCATTCTGAAAAAAACACCAGATCCATATGTCACATTAAATGTAACACTTGGTTTGCTGAACAGTTCACTGGCTGAGACAGCAAATGAAACACAGTAGCGTTTCTTTTTCAGTTCAAAATTTTCGTGAAGGTTTCTTTCCACACTCTTCTACTGGTCTGAAATTTGTTAGTAGTGATCTCTGATGTATTTATCTTAGAAAGTGCTAAATATTTTGACAGACGTCACATTTACAGTATTCCATTGACTTGCCTTTTCCACAAATAATGATAACTCCCCCCCTCAACGAAACGCAAGAGGGCAGCATTACTACATGAAAAATTGAGAGATTTAATGCATTGAACATTTGTTCAAGTCCATTATTCTTCAAGGGTGTACAAGACCTAGATTAGGCAGTATGCTTACTTGGGGTGTTTTTCAGCAAAATCCTTCCTGAAATGAGAAAACAACTACAGGTCAGGCACGGTTAATTTGAAGTGATTCGTCGGCAAGGTTTTCCTTTGAATAAAGTGGAAATTTGAATTAA
>JBCAUG010722444.1:0-12473 GCA_038406175.1 Haplosyllis leylae
ATGGGTTGCAACCCCATTCTGGAGCGACTGTTTTTGTTTCCATTAATTTCAATGAGAGCTGTGTCGCAAGCGTCATCACAGCGTTGACTCTGCGTTGACGCTGACGCTTGGTGTAAACGGGGCCTTGATATTCAATAGTTTTACCAGGAAGTTTGAAACTTCTTTATCTTAGAGACAAAAGGACAAAAGGCATTACTTACACATAGAATGTTTGTCTTGAATTCATTAGAGCTGCGAGTGTCAATGCGAAACGCCTTATGTCACTCACAAAAAAACCACCTCCAACCGATCCCCGTCTCTGCCTCCCTACAACAGCATGAAATGTTCCAGTTTCTCTGATATTAATAAATAAAATCAGACACACTGATCGGATTCAAAGTGAACTACTTACCACTACCATCAAAATATTCCAGGTAGTGCCAGTTCACTGATAGAGAATGAGCACTGTGGTGTGAATGCTGCCAGTGCACTGATAGAGATTGACTACTGTGGTATGAATGCTACTACATCACTGAAGGAGATTGAGTACTGTGGTATGAAAGCTACTAGTTCACTGATAGAGATAGAGTACTGTGGTATGAATGCTGCCAGTGCACTGATGCAGACTCAGTACTGTGGTGTGAATGCTGCCAGTGCACTGATAGAGATTGACTACTGTGGTATGAATGCTGCTAGTTCACTGATAGAGATTGAGTACTGTAGTGTGAATGCTGCCAGTATACTGATAGAGATTGAGCACTGTGGTATGAATGCTGCCAGTGCACTGATACAGACTTGGTACTGTGGTGTGAATGCTGCCAGTGCACTGATACAGACTTGGTACCATGGTGTAAATGCTGCCAGTACACTGATAGAGGTTGAGTACTGTGGTGCGAATGCTGCCAGTGCACTGATACAGACTCGGTACTGTGGTGTGAGTGCTGCCAGTGCACTGATAGAGATTGAGCACTGTGGTGTGAATGCTGCTAGTTCACTGAGAGAGATTGAGTACTGTGGTATGAATGCTGCCAGTTCACTGATACAGATTCACCACCTTACCAGTCTGGAGCCTCTGGCTTCAGCTCTGTGTGGATAGCTTGATGTGGATGAGGTGAGGCACGATAAGCCAACAAATCTAACCTCATTTAATTTGTGTAGATCTATTATATTAATGACCTGCACTAATTTGACTGAGACAGGAAAGAGCTAATTTTGGAATCATGGTTTTTACGTCTTGATAGAGACACAAATTATAAATAAGAACATGAAATAATTTGATTTATTCCAGTTGGAAAACAACAGGTTTATTGCCATTAATATGGTTCTCAATACCTCAAGTCAGCCTGACATATGGTAAGATATGGGAAGATATGCCCAGCCCTTGTAGATGATTCCAAGCTACTTTTGACTTAAATTTTAAAAAAAAAGAGAGAAGTTTCACTGGTCATGCTTTTATAAAATCAAAATTATACTACAATAGAAGTCAATTTCTTTTTATTTTATTGAACAAAATGATTTCACAAGAAAGGATCCAGGAGAATGTATGCTTAGCACAATGTTTGTCATTTTAGAACTTTTAACCCTTAACAGCTAAATCCATTAGTACTGACAATATCTTTAGTTGCAAAGTACAGGTGTACTAATGTATAAAGACAATTAATAGCTAGACTGGTTTGTTTTGAAAATGTTAGCCCTGAAAGAAAAACATATTTTGCATTGTACTACAAATCTTACTAATGATTCTTATCATATTTGGTGTTAGAAGAGTAAAGATTAATGGATCAAGAATAGAATTGATTGGAATAATTCCTAGTGTTACCCAAGTTAAAAAGTTGTTAGTAACTGAATGTCCAATGACAAGTAAAATAAATACAACACTAGATGGAATCCAACAACATAATTTTGTAACTGTTACAAGAACTGAATTCACTGCAATCTTTTGATATTTGACTTACAAGTTTACTTTTCAGTGCTATGTTGCTGCCTGACATAATCAATGTTCTTATGAAAACAAAAGAAAAAATAAAGACAACAGAACAACATAAAATTTGAACAAAAACTACTGTCAAAGTTACCATTAAAGGAATAGGTGATTTTTCCCCAGATGTAATAAGAGGAAGACAAATACCAGTTGGAAAATATTTCTCAAGAAAACCAAAAGTACTTGATACTAGAATGCTGAAGGTTACTGACACAGTTAGAATTGTTAAAATGCATTTCTTAATAAAGATTTGTCTGAGAAAATTAGATGACATTGGCCATCTAATAATACAAAACCTAGCCATCATCATAAGGCCTGTTATCACAGGAGATGATAACATTGACACCAAGGCTAGAAAAGCAGATATTTTGCACGTGAAGCTACTTCTCCATATCATCTCATAGCCAACATAATTCTCTCTAAAATGCAGGTCTACTATTGCTATGCTAGTTAAATAGATTCCATAAAGCCCATCAGCTATTGCCAAGGGTAACATACTTGCTGAAGTCATTTGCATATTTACTTTTTCTTTTGAATGTGAACTAAAATTGACACTATGTTGAGAAAAATTGATACAATTCCAAATGTCCAACATAAGTATCTCATAAATGTCTGGGAAAGCAGGCTATCACAATTTGAATAAACATTATTTTTTACTCTGCATTTTGTCCAGAGCCCTGACATACAGCAAATTTTAGTATTGAATGAATGAACTGTATGTGGAGGCATGTTCTTAAAAGGATCTGCAGAAACAAATAGTACTGGGTTATGTGTTACGTTCAGAATTTTTATATTCTCTAAGCTATCAAATAATGAACCCTTTAATTCTGTAATTTCATTGCATGATAAATCTAATAATTGCAACCTTAGCAACAAAATAAAGCTTTTTTCCTCCACACCTGAAATTAAATTTTTATGCAAGTTAAGTATTATCAAACTTTTTAGTTGAACTAGACAGAAGCTTTTCAATAATCTAAGCTTATTAAAGCTAATATCCAGATGTCTCAGACCCAACAAATTAGCACTGTTTTTATCTGTATTTATACAAATATATGGTGATTGATATCCTTTGACACTTAAAATAATGACAGTATCAATTGAACTGAAAAGGAGATTATGAAATTCAATGTGGCAATTATAGCATTTGAAGTATTTTACAATTTTCCAAATATTTGTAATGAAATGAATATTTAAATTATGACAGATAGCACCTTGGGCAAAACACTTACACTCTGTTGGACACACAAAGAAATGATTGTAGTCACATGGTATTTCATCATCACCTAACAAACAATCCTTATTTTTATTGCAGACATTAGAAAGATGCAGACATTTTGTTTGATTCTGACATTTGAATAAATTAGAGCAATTAAAAGAATGACAGCTCACTTCATCATGCCCTAATGGGCAATCCCATTTTCCATCACAAATGAAACTGAAAGGAATGCAATAAGACGAAGGACATTTAAAGTAACCTGAACATTGAAAGTTGGTACAATTAAATAAATGAGCTCCATTTCTACAATACTTTATGAGATATGAGTTAAACTTAAAATAATAGATATACAGCTTACTAATGGGAAAGCAGATACTATATCCAGGAATACATGGCAGTTCATCTGTTCTATAACAAAACAAATTAAAGTCTTTTTTTGGGAGAAGTAAGAAAATTGTAATATCTTTGCTCATCTACAAAAGAACTGAGACAGTCAGGAACAAGATCATCTACTAAGTACAGGGGAATAGATGTATTGCTGTCAACACAAGTAAAATTCCTCACAGATGATAGATGTGAAATATTTGCTTGAATTTTGGTCATAACAGATTCACAATATTCATCTTCTCCCTGTGAGCAATCTGAGTAGCCATCACATAATTTAGAATAAGGAATGCATTTAAAGAAAGATTTACAAGTGAAATATATTTCAGAACAAGAACATTGATTATTTTTATCACTACATCGATAAGGGCATATAATATTTGTGTTTTCTGACATTTCATTACAGTAACACTGTTGTTCATCTGAACCATCCAAGCAATCTTCTTTTGTATCACACCATGACTTATCATGAATGTATGAGCCATCTTTACATTGCATAAGGATTGATAGAATTTTCATTTTAGGCATTGAACCTGAAAATAATAATAAATATCCATCATAATCATTTTGTATGATATTGGCTCCAAAACTTCTCCAAGATAGTTCATGAAATATATCTGTTTTAATTGGTTGGTAAATAGTGAATCTATGTTGAGAATTCATTAGAACAATGAACTGTATTGGTTGAAGGTAAAAGTGTTGAATTAAAGAAAAATGTCCAATCATAATTTTTCTCAAATTTTCATCCAGAATCAAGGTTTTATCAAATGATTCGTATTTTATAATGTCTTCCATTCTGAAGAATCTGTAGAAGTTGTGTTGAAACGTATAAGTTGAAATGAAATACATTTATTTGATAGTGGCAACTGATTGTCTTTGCACATTTGAGTATTCTCGTTGGTCACAACAAAACTGTGTTCTTTTTCTCTGTTTACTCGTTTCCTTGGTTTCTGACAAATTATTACAGTGGCAATGTTTTCATTACATGGCAGGGTTATCCAGTCTGGTTCAGGAAAGAGAGTTGTAAGCATAGCAACACAGGTGTTCTGGGGTTGTATGTTTGTTTGAGCATAATTTACTTTTTCTTGTATCTCTTTCATTGTCTTTCTTAATCTAGGTATATTTCCCTTTGATGCTAATCTATGAGATAATCTATAATTTTGATTTTTAATTAAATAGTGATTCCAAAGCTGATAGGACAGAGGAGTACCATCTTCATACTTGTTTGATGTATTCATCTAATTTAAAGAAGACAAAATATTGATAAATGAGCAATTTATGCAGTAAACATGCATTTTGTATTTAGAAAACAATTAGTGACAGGCCAAAATTATTTTTAGCACTGAACACTTTAATCATTTAATTGATTTCACAATCTCTATTTTTCACTTACTTCATAATTTAGCTTTAAATTGAGGAAGAGAGGCACAGGAAAGGCATTATTCCAAATGTCATCTAGCAATGCCTGGACAGCAATAATATCATTATGGCTGATGATAGTGAGTAGACTTGCATTGTTAGCAACGCAAACTTCCTTCGCTTTTTGCCAGGACACATTTATTGTTTGTGACAAATCTTAAAATAATAAAATAAAGGTATTTTAAAATTAATTAAAATTAATCACTCTCATTCTTCCACAGAAGTTTTTTTGAAACCTCTTGAACTTAGTGTTTTCATCAGAGTATTAGTGAAAATTTTAAACTTTGAATGCTGTTCAAACATTTACCTTTCTTTTTCCTGATTACTATGTACTTCATATTACCTTTACATTTTACCACATTTTGAATTGTGGTATCTGAACTGAATGGCAAAATATTACTGAAATAAATTATGTCAGATAATTGAATTGTATATTATTACATAATACAATGGTTAATGCTTAACGTCTGCACTCTAAGAATTTTCATTAAACATTCTTTTATTTATTTTTATAAATCATTGAACAATTTTCATGATCATGATTCTCAAATTAAATAGGTTTTATTAATCTTCCCACCTGTTGTTGAGAGAAGATCCACACTGTTTGTCCCATAATATTACTTTATGGACTAATTGAAATGTTACATTCAGAAAACACTGTTGTTTCAGTTCATTGTATTTTCCAGTAGGATGTTGATGTATCTCCAGCTGAGTAGGGATTCGACTACAAGATAATACATCACAGAGAAATGTGTAAAAAATTGCCATTCAACCATTTAAGTACAGTTTGGGAGTTTTATGATCTGAATTTTCTTTCAAACATTTTTGACTCATTGGCTTTTAATTTTGACAAATTATCCTTGTGCAATGATGAACAGTACCGTCTGATAGAGCTCCTGTCTGTAGTTTAAGGACATCAAAAAAGTTTAAAATTATTATAGCTTTTTTTTGCAACGAAATGGTTGTCGGTTTTTGTAAAATTATTTCGACATACTGAACAAATAAACTTATTTTAATTCAAATCCGCAAATATTAAATTCTGTTATTGATGCAAATAAGTAGATATATTGCTGCTACCTGTAACTGTGAATCATGCGTTGCCATGGCGCCCACGTTGCGTTGATGTCATAGTATGCTTCAAGTACATATTCAGGATAAATCATTTTAAACTTCAAAGTTCCCATGAAACTATTGATTTTACAATCTCCGGACATAGTTACACTAACAACCTGAGAGTTATGAAAGTATCGTGTCACAGATTAAGTTATCATCAAGAAACATGGAAAAATGTTTCCTCTCTTTTTCAGCACTGATAATGAGGAGGCAAAACCCCCATGGTGTAGTGGGAGTAGACAGGAGGTAGGAATTCCAACTCATAATGCAATCAGAGTTTGCTTGAAGTAGCTACCATTACACAGTACATTACCCTGACAGAGCCCTGAAGGTAAATTTACAGCCCCGTACCAAGACTTGACTGTTTTGTGTTTCAGCAACAAATACCAAACAGAACAGTGGAGACTGATTCTAGCAGCATAAATGAATTTAATTTGAATTTTTTAGTAATTTGAAATTAATTTAATTGCGCGTGTATGTGGATCTGGTAACTACAACAATACTGAGTGATAAGTTAAAGTTGAATTGTGTAGTAAAATGCTCACATCTGTAATTGGCAATCATGATGATGTGTTTTTTGACTCTTGAAAAGTTGAAAACTGAAGCAAATGGTAACCCCCCCCTTATCCTATTCTTACAATCTACATTCAACACAAAGGTGAAAAATGCACTGCCTCAGTTGAGAAAAGTTTGAGAAATCTCAACTGATTCAACATTTCAGGATATATCTTAATTACTTTCCATTAATAATAAGTAAACTTTGGGTATTGATTTTATCATATGTGATAGTAGGTCTGAGAGCATATTGTTGTTTTTATACCTGGTTTCTATTAAGCATTTCTTTCCTTATCATCAATGATGCTCCTGGCTCACAGAGATTGAAGCTGAAATCAGTGCATCTGTTGATTAGTTTTGGCATTACTGTTCTATCTGTGTAGAATGAACCATCTGTGCAGGGTTTGGTTTTCAACAGGATTGTTATGAAACTAGAAATAAAAAGACAAGATTAAGACAGCTATGATATTGGTTCTGTGAGGGTATAAAGATGAATCAATAGTTAGTTGGTGAAAAACATTATGTAATACCATGATAGCAATATCACAAAAAATACTTTTATTATTGTCACAATAAGGTATTTGAAGATGCCAGTTTTTTTGAAATTTTGAAATTATTTTGGCTATTTTCAAATAGAAGTAAAGAAATAAAAGCAACAGTAATAATAAAAGAAAAACTCAATGATCACCTCAATGACCAAGGACTGATCCAAGCTCTAGATTGGAGTCCAATTGCAGATGCTTCAAAAAGTAAATTTTGGCTCATAAAAGGTGAGAAGTGAAACTTGTTAAGCTGTTTCGGCTGAAGACTATAATTAAATGTCCCATTCCATTGTAGAAAGGTGTATTTCACATTTTCCTTTTGTAGGAAGTCAACATGAACCTTCTCCTGCAACAAAAGTCTCATTAACACATCTACATCTGTTTGAATTATATTTGTGAAGAAAAGGGGTACTTGAAGGTGTTCTTCAGTTCTTGTAGACAAAGGGCATCACTGCTGTAGATCATTTCAACTATTGTCCTACTCAACAAAATTTCCACTAAAAGTTAAAAGTGGTTCTTACTGCATTGGGAATCATGTGATCCAGATCCTCTTTGAGCATTCTGTAAAATCCTTTGCTTAGAAACAAATGGAATAGAATATCAAATGATAGCTTCCTTTTCAAATAATGTTTCACAGTGCAGAGAGTAATAATATCAGTGGGCCAGGTATTATTTAGATAATCCTTTTCAAGTCCTGCATGTGCAACTGGATGTGTTTGATAAAACAAGCACTGAAATGGTTCTGCGGTTATATATTCTACTGTGTTACACCTAAGAAAATTGTACAAGAAATTAAGAGATCAAACTTGCAATCAATATTAAAACCATATGTGTTAAGGTTTCCAGGCAATTTCTTAATTAATTTTTCCAGCAATTCCTTGTGTCCGCAGAAGACACTGTTATTCTTGAATACTTTTTACCAATTTTAATAGTACATATTTCATGTACACTGTGGTGGTATTACTATACTGATGCTTTAGACCTTCCATTTTATTTATACCTGATTTTTGACATTTCTATTTTGTGTTAAAAAGTTTTAAGTATTCTAAAAAGATAATAGTAATTAATCTGAGGTAGTCTTTTCCAAATCACACTAATAAAAATACTGCACCTTACCTCTTCATATACATTCCTTTACATATTGTTGACTGTATTTTTACATTGAATTCAATGTGACTGTATGGCATATATGAGTAAAATATCAGGAAAAGATTTTCTGCACTAGACACAGTAACATGACTTGTTTGTATTGCAAATGTGTTACATAACAATAGAATTTCTTTTAAGGTATTTGTAATATTGTCATAAATGGATACACCTCCATACTTACAGTATCCTGTATTTGGTCCAAAGTAATTGAGAGCCATAATGGTAATATTGACATGCAGTTTTCTTGAGACATGAAATTCAAATGCACTCAAGATGTTTGGATTGTGTTCTAAATCTCTATCTTTTAAAATTAATTTATCTTTCACCATAGAGTATTTGTAGTTATTTTGTGCATATTTGCGAGGATTAAATTTCATTTTAAGATCACTGAAGTTACCAATATACATCATAAAATTTGAAAAGAACTTGATGTAAATTTTGTTAAGGTACTTCCAGCATGCTGGTTATTATAGAAATCTGGTCCATCAAATACATACAGGCATTCCCTTATTTGAGCATTTCTCATTAAAATGAGGACTATTTTGAACATCTTAGGAACAGATATGTTCCAAGTATAATACATTTGATATTTAATTTCATACTTATGAATCCAAGAGAATGGAGAGATAAATGATGTTTTCTCAATATCCATGAAATTTTTGTGATGGGGGTAACTAAGCATAATACTCCTGAATATGTTATTAGTTAGTTGATAGTTAAAATGAAATTGGGAAAAAGAATCTTGAAATGTATGAAAATCAAGTGTTATTGCAGCAGCTGGTGTGAAAAGTGACCAATTATATCTCCTTCCACAATATCTGCCAAAAGTTATGTTTCCTGAAATGACAACTCTTTCCTGCAAACATGTTTCCCCAGAATATTGCAGGTTAAAATATGAAACTGAAATGTTCAAGTTGAAAGCACTATATGTTTTCCACTTCCATTGTGAGTACTTAAGTTTAAGAACATGGCCATTTAGACTAGCTTGTACACTTCCAGCTCCAGTTCCTGTTAAGATATTAGTGATATTATCAAACACTTTCATAGCAAGGCAAAAGTTTTAAAGTAACACATTGGTTGTGTCATTTACCTAGGCTATTTTAGACAAATTTGATAGATCTTTTGCCATAAATAGTGGAACCTTTCGCATTAATTCAACAATCAGCAGTGATAATAAGAAATAGCCTGTGGTTAAACTAATCATTGGCAAAAAGACACAGATTGGTTATCAATAATCCTTATTTCTTCTAAACACTTGAGTTTAAACAATAGTAATTATGTGCCAGTGCATTTATATGGGAAGAAACAGCCAACACATAATTGTCGAGATTACTTGCATACATTTAATTAAATCAACACTTATTTTCACAAATTGAAAAATTCAGAGAAAGATACAATTTGTACAACTATATTAACAGTTCTGTGTGTTACAGAACACTTAATCAGTTAGGCACTTACCTCTGTCCCAATAACAAGTCATTCTTTTGGTAATATGTTTGATATACTGACAAGTGTCTTGACCCAGAACTTGCTTCCCATTGTTTGAAGAACCACATACCCTTCCAAATATGTCCGCTTGGATTCCTTCAAACTTGTTACAGCATTTCATTTTGAAAACTGAATCTATTTGTTTGAAAAGTTTAACTTTAACATTTCTTTTGTGAAACTCGAAAAGACTCTTTGGGTTCATTGTTATGAACATAATTTGTAATCTTCTCTCTAAATATTTCATCCACAATTTATAATCCACATGTTTTGAACTTGACATGATGGCTTCTTCAATATGATTGCCTAGAACCTTTGGAAGTAAACTGTAACTGTTAACTAAGTAAAATCCTGTCAAATCTAGAAAACATAAAATAAAGATTTGAAGCATACACATCACAAGCATTACTGACAACATTAGGCCATCTTGATTTGTTTGTGAGTGCTTATGATAACAAAGTTTGAGAAAGCTTATTAGGAATTTGGGCAATTATAAAGGACAACAAAATAAAATTAATTAAAATTGTAATAGAAATAATTGCACATATTGTCTGTAAATTAGACTTATTTATTTTGTCAGTTAATTAGGCGTAAGTAGAAGTGGGAATTTAATTAGCTTTATATTTTGATTAAAATAGCTCTTGGACAAATTTGTTGAGACGTTAAATTCAGTTAGATTAAATTAAAATATGGTTGCTGCTCACCAAAAGTCCTATGAAATATTTGCACAGGTATCCATGTCTGTATTGACACAGGTACATAACTCACACTCATATTTGTTAAAAATGAAGCCCCGAATTTCAAAGAAGGTGACAAATTTAACAAATTGAAAAATGGAAAACCTCAATTATGCTGTTTGACGTGGTTGTCTTATGATTTTGTGAACAAATTTTGAGAAAACTCATTAAGAAACTGAGACAGTCGAAATAGAAATACACATTAATTGGATCGGTCAAGAGGTAGAAATAGATTAAAAGAAAATTATTGTGACTTGAATTATTCATATTTTGATACTTATCGAACAGAATGTGCAGACCAATGCATCTTGTGTGTAAATTGACTACCAGTGCACTTATATAAACTTGGTATCGTGGTGCGAATGCTGCCAGTGCACTGATACAGACTCAGTACTGTGGTGCGAATGCTACCAGTGCATTGATAGAGATTGAGAACTGTGGTGTCAATGCTGCCAGTGCACTGATACAGACTCGGTACCGTGCTGTGAATGCTGCCAGTGCACTGTTTGAGATTTATCGCCTTATCTATTATTTATGAGACCAGCTTTTCTGGCTTGATCTCCACACAGATTGCATGGTGTTAGGGAGGTAGGAGAGAGCAATAACTATAATCTCATTTATTTTCTCTTTCATCGCATGTTACATAACTTTTTGGCTCACCCGGCGAAGAAAGCATAAAGTCTAAACGTGTCGTCGTTATTGGAAACACCGCTACATGCACCGGTCACGTCTTCTGAGTCTCAGTATTATATTTACTACAATTTCCTACTGATCTGTAGTTTTCTCAAATTTACACGCAGGTCCCCCGGACCTACATATCCACCGTACTCGAGCAAACAATGGATGTAACATTCAAATTGCTTTGATTTCATCTGGTTTGAGCTCATGTCTCCTGGACCTACAGTGCTTCTGTATTCTGTGGGATATGACATGTAGATTGGTTTGAGCTCATGTCTCCTGGACCTACAGTTCTTCTGTATTCTGTGGGATATGATATGTAGATGGATTTGAGCTCATGTCTCCTGGACCTACAGTTCTCCTTTTGCTCTGTGTTGATTGATTTCGTGTTGTGAGGCAGATTTGCTTGAGTCACCTCGGACTTGGGTGCGGCGACATTGAATACCTAATCTGGGTGGATTCCAGATGTCTGGGAAACACGCCAGTGATTTCTTCTTGTAAAAAGAGAATAATCGACAGATCATGAGCTGTGAAGCGCAGAGTGTGTGGTCTTGGGGATAGTATTAGAAATAACGGGGTAGCTGCGTGAAAATTGAACGTATAGTAGGTACAACTGAAATCTGTCCTGACGTTCCACAGCAGAGTGGAAGGTCTGCTTTGTGGGCCTGTGGCTTTAGATCCCAATGTCCCACTGCACTATTTGAGGTTTCCATTTACTCTATGTGCTTTATTTCATTCTTGTATGAACCGCGGGTCTCTTTCACACTGCTATTTGTTGAATGGGTTTCAGGGCCGCATTCTGCGGCACCGGCTTTGAATTTGCTTTCACAGTAAAGGTTTTCCTCTGCTCCTCAGAGATTCAATTCTATTTGAGGCGTCAAATTTAAATGATCATTTCAAATCTACTAACAAATGTTCGAGACTACAATCACGTTGTTAACATGAATTCGACTTTTTTACAATAAGATCAAATTTCACATTTTAAGACAGAATTTACATCAGGCATGCTTTAATGATTTTTCAAATGTGAGAGAAATGGTGCATGAAACAAACTTCAACGATGAGACCGACCGCGTACGTAGTACGAGAGGGGGTAATATTTACCGCCCGCCATCCGAAGGATGGGAGAAGGTAATAGTTTGAGTCCTGTTTGTCAGTTCACAGGGGGGTACTCAGGTCCAGTCCCGGGGGGGTACTCAGGTCTGGTCCCAGGGGGGGATACTCAGGTCTGGTCC
>JBCAUG010722455.1:0-12473 GCA_038406175.1 Haplosyllis leylae
ACCCTGGAATTTTTCAAAAATCTGAAAAGTATTCGATTAGTTGGTGATGGGGTTGCGTTCAGAAATTTTAATTCTCCTTTTCATACTCTCAAGGGGGCATACTATTGGTTAAATTAGCCGCAATTTATATAAAAGTGAGCAAAGGGGGGACCCCGGTAGGCAGGGGGGGGGTGGCAGGCCTTCCAGTGATGGTCTTGGTCTTATTCCCCCTGGTCTCAACAATTATTAAAAATATTGGAATATATTTGTGGCAAAAGTAATGGGTCGTCAACCTTTCTCTCATTTGACCAGTTGAGTTAATTTATGACAAATTACAGTTTGGAATTAAAATTTCTATCGATGGTGGAATTGCTACACATAGTTTACAATTACAGACTAAACCAATCGTCATAATTGAGTTTTTCCACGATACATGTTTCTGTCAGAATATCTGACAAATCTTTACACAGGGAAGAGCAAAAAAAATTCATGACCTCCAGATGATCAAGCTAATACTCCACCAGCTCAGCTAAGTCAATATTCAGTTGTCAGTCTGAATCTTCATGGTCATGCTCTGTTGATTCCAGAAATAATCAAAGTCCAACATGTGAAGTGGTGCATGAAACATAGCTCACTTCAGAAATCCTCTGCTCAACACATACCTGCTTAGCTCAGTTGGTAGAACATTAGAGTGATGATCCAGAGGTCCTGAGTTCAGTCCTGAGTGGGGGTAATTTTCGACAAAGGTTTTGTTGCCCTTCCCTGTGTAGATATCTGTCAGATAATCTGACAGAAACGTGTATCGTGAAAAACCCGATTGTTTAAATAAGCTCAATTCGACTTAGATTTAATTTAGGGGAACCAGAATATCTTAAATGCGCTCATCTTAAGTGACAATCTGACACCACGTCACACACTGCTGGTTCCTCAAAACCTAACAGTCTCATAAGTACCTTTAATCTTTCTGAAACATTTTATTAATTCAATATCCACGTCATCCAACGTCACAGATTTTATCCGAATTAAAACTATGAAGAGTAATAATTTTCTTTCTAAAAATAATCGGAAAACTTGATAAAAAATGCATTCGTCATCCTGTAAATAGAATTTGTCTCGGAACACAGCAAATTAGTATCTGTCTTGAAGGCTTGAATTTATTTCTCCCCTTGTGGGGAAAAGGTAATGAGATCTGATGTGTATCATGCAATTGTAATCTCTATTTCCAATTTCCTTTCTGCACAGCTTTTCCCACCCGAAATCAAGCACATAACACGGGTCTTTACTTTAGCAACAAGCAGTCAAGATAATGGCTTTTTCCTCTTCATTAGACTGCTTTAAACCAATGCTTATTGTGATTGAATAGACGTTGTGTTCCTTTTGCCTCTTACAATCAGAAGCCCCAACATACAAAATACCATTTGGTATATTTGGCATTACTTTAAAGTCCAAAAGAAGCTCCCCAAGTGGATTGTTGGTGGTTACCTTTCACGGTTTGTATTCTTTCTGGATAGAATGATACGATAGAATGTAAATGCAAGCTATTTACTGTACGTAAATTGCCTGGTTCTCTACATTTAGAATTTCCAAAGAAAGAAGCCAATCTCATGGTGTCATTCCAAAGACAGCTACAAGGCATTACTCGTCAGGTATGGTAGCAGGTATAGCACTGGAAGTTGACTCTGAGAATCATGCGAGTACACTTGCAGGAAATCCACCCTGATATTCTAAAGAAGAAGTATCAGTGGTTTCACAAACAGAACAATTAAAAAAGGAGCTATCACATAAGCGTATCCGATTTGGAGATTTAAAGTGATTACTTATACTTAAGATGTGTTAGTTCTGTAGTTCTACTGCACCTTTCCAGCTACTTAATAAGGATTCCCTCTTTGCCAGGTACCAAATCTAGATTCTCAATCTGTATTCTGCTTTATAGTGTTAGTTATCATGTCTGACAAACTTGACCGAAATTTTTAAAGTTGTCTTACAACTTACTGACTGAACAAAAATAGCCTCAATATTTTTCCCTTTATATATACAAAAGACGAATGTCTCCATCCATCCATTAAATTCATTCACTAAAACTTTTTTTTACTTTTCATAATTCTTCCTGGACGTCCATTACTTCCATTCAGACTGTTTGTGAGTTTGACCCTGGTGACCTATCATAACAGGAAAGGAAGAGAAATCAATCAGAGGGATTCATTCTGTGTCTTTGTGCAAACGAGATGTCACGACAACACGCAGACATGATTTGAAGGCTTTTGTCGTTTTTGTTTTTTTTTTTATAAAAAAGGATGTCTTCTATTCATTATCTGTCAGGGTAGGAAAAAGAAGAGAGGAACTACGCAGTCAATTTTTTTCCAAATATTTGACGAAACGAAAAAAAAAGGCTTGAGTGTCTGTGAAAAGGGGGAAAAGAATGAGACATATAAACCAGAGAGAAAAGAAAAAGGAATCAAATTTATTTAAAATGACGTATTTCGACCAGAGTTTAACACAAAATAAACATGGACAGAAACAATGAGGATAAGTCATTATGTTGCCCATACCTTTTCAGAAAGAAGAATTCTCCTAAGTTAGTATGTTTTTGTAAATAATTGGCTTGTTAGGCACCCATTCTTGCTCTGAGGATATCATGAGGAACCAATCTGCATTTTTTATCATCTGCCTCTGGTTGTATTGTACCAACAGAATCAGACCAACAAATAAGGATATGTGTTCCTGTATTAGACAGAAAACTGGTGTCTGTAGGCTTACTTTGACTTACTTTGTACTTATTTTTTTTTGAATGAAAACAATTTGAATAGAAAATAATTTATGAAACAAAAACAAGTTTGTTGATGGGGGTCAGATGTATCTGTTGATGGACGGATTTGTGTGATCATTTTCAGACCGGGAGGATTGTAAATAAATTTCTCCCGAATGTGTGATGGACAAGTGTAAACATTTCCAGTTGAAGATTAGAACTCGAATATGACGTCATGAGTTTTTTTGCCGTGCTGATTTGTGGCCCAGGACGTTTGCTTTATATCATAGTGATGTCATCTCATTATCATAAAACTGGCATTCACCGTATCCTAAAATTGCTCGCCTCTCCGTCATTAGATGAATAATGAATAAGATGACCCTACTAGGCAGCAACAAGCAATGCCACAACTTTGGTTTTCTCATGAAGCATTGATTACTTCAAACTTTTTATCAACAGTTCGAAAATGTGCATGTCACATCTCTGTACTAAAGTGTCCATTGTTTCTGATGAGAGGAGTTTCATAAATGCGTTCCCAAAATCTGCATGAACATGCTACCGAGCTCTGAAATAATAATAGTGGAGCAGTTTAATTAGACAGCTCTCCATGAAAATACAACATACAATACCTTTCCTGGCGCAGACTAATGGTGTGTAAATATTTGATAAAACACCATCTCGTCTGGTTTAATGGATCAAGGTTGTATTTACTAAATCACAAGGAAGGAAGAGGGGATTTAAATACGTCCTTATGGACTTGAGCTCATTTGGCAGGACGTGGGCTGGATTTGAAGCAATTCCATAAGTAGCACAATTATTGTGGCATCAGTCTCTGGGTCTGAAAATGAATTTGAGTTGAACACCTTTTTTAACAGCATTTACGCACCACAACTTTTAGGAGTGTTCTCCACCACTTTCTGTACGGAGTTAGTAATATGCTAAGGACAATATTTTAGCTGGTGTGGGTAGTCACCAAGTGAGACTCTTTCACTCCTTGATTTTATTAATATTTGCTACGTGACAACATGTAATGATTGTATAAATGTCAGCCTATAATTCAATAAAATAAATAAATAATCATAATCATAAATAATAAGTGAGCCACGTCTACACGTTTGCATAAAAATAAGAACAGGTAGTTAAGTTTCTACTAAAAGTCTTTTATTCCATTTAGTCTAATTAATTAGCTCAACTGGTACAATATGATGAATTGAAAAGAAAACTCGACCACGACGAACTACGATTTCTTGCAGGCTCATAAGCTCCAAATGAGCAAAAATGAAAGTATCAGGTGCTATACATGCATCTAAAACTTATCGAGATTAAAATTAAATAAAAATAAAAAGTGCCAACAAAATTAATCCATAGATTGGAAGAATTGAGTTTTTATGTTGCTTCTTTCTGACTCACCATCTAAATTCGGTTTGGGAAACAAAGATTTTCGTTTCACTAGTGTTATTTTCTTCAAGTTGTGTTTGAAGCAATAATTGAAGGAAAGAAGTGTAGGATTAGACCTTTTTATACATCGTGATGATAAAATAATGTTCTTACTACTTTCGATTCTTAGAAAACATTGGATATTAAAGCACATATAAAAACCCTTCATTAAATACAGAAAAAGTCATTCACATTTATTAAGATGACTGCAAAAAAGGAGACTTTTTTTGTCAAGCAGAACATTATTCTTAATCGACAATTTTCGTGCCTTCTACAAGTAATGTCTTTTCATCCCGACAAATGTATTGACCCGCGTAACACGTTCTATGTGTGGTATCGACAGGCTGTGATAAATATCTAAGAAGCCTTAACAAGTTAGATACCAATGCTCATCATTTATTTACTTCATATCTGTTTGGAGTAGAACAGAGATATACGATCAGTAATGCATCATTTGGTTCAACTTTGTTTGGTTGAAGTTACGTTTTGCTGCAGGTTGGTGAATAATTGTAGTTTGATTTAGCGTGACCGTGTAAATGTCGCAGATGGAGACCTATATGCAGCTTGTAAATTAAAAACGATCTGTAGTCTGATAAATGAAAGCGTTTGAGATGAAGGATATTCAAGTGTATTTCACCTGTGGATGACATGTTGGATTAAAAGGCTAAAATAATTAAATGTCCGATGGCCACATGAAGGAATTTAATTCAATAAACTTTGTATAAACACTAGATTAACTATCGTCTTTCACAAATATTTAAAACGAACAAGCAGTACAACAATTTTGTCAGAAATGTTTTAAGCATTGGATAAAAAATTAATATTATTGAGTAGACTTTTAGCCAAATTATAGTATTAAAAGTAACGCGCGTTCAAAATTTTATTACTTAGGATTTGAATAGCAGGCAGCAATTTCCTCACGTATACATTAATTAGTACATGAAATATCTCACACTGACAATAGACATCAAGTGCTGATGTGGAGAAAGTTCTGTTTTATTCATCTGATTGGTGTTTAAAAGAATTTGTTGTACAACTCTTGATTTTGAATTGAAGACAAACACGCGGAAATGAAAAGTCAGACAGCTTTTGTGGTAGGAGAAAAAGAGAACACCAAACATAGCAGCATCAAGGCACTTAACAGTCTGATAGGGAGTTAATAAATAATCCTTAAAACAGCTTTAACATTGGATTTCTATCATCACTGTTGGACTCCCTTTGGGACACGTATTGGATTAAAAGTATTAAATTTAATCACGATTCTTCGGGACTTTAACTAAGAAGGAAAATCAGGTATCAGGCAAATTTAGAAAGGAAAAAGCTTCACAGGTGAAACTTTACATCTGGTATTGAGGACCATTGAAACAAGAAGTAGAGCTTCAACTGTTTCTGGATTGCTGCATTTAGAATTCAGTGTATGTATACTTTTTACTTGACGAAACCTAAATTTGCGTTATATATTTTTTTGAAAATTATAAACTCCATGTGTCATCTATGCCTAAACACGAGACACATTCGTCTCAATATGTGCTATTTCCTTACTATTTTTTAAATGCTTCAATTATTTTAATTTTTGAGTGAGTGGCGTGAACCTGGTCAATGGGCAATGAACTGCGGGACTACCTAGTCAGTAACTACACGCTAATCCCGAGTGTGAGTGATGCGTGTGTGCAAATCTGTGCATCATTGACCACTATCACATTCTTCTTACATTTACCTACTACTTTCATGAACCAGCAAATCATTAAAGCGTTTTTATCGACAAACAACAAAGCGGGATTGTCCGCGTGTTCTACATTGTCCTCTTCATTAGGATATGGATAGCTTAATTACAACTGTCCCCTTCACGAGCCTCACAGTACATCAATATTCATAAAGGCTTTAGTCCTAATGGGAACTAAAGAACCTGCTAATTGTGTCTATGTGTGCATGAATCTTAGGCAGTGGTGGCCCGAAGGATAAACAAACGACACTTTATTAATGGTTCACGATGTACAACTTGATTTCTGTATAGCCTAGGAATTGTTCTGCAATTCTGTCAAAGAGAAACAATTATTCTTACTTTTTTCCATGCGCTATGAAGCTTTTTCAATGGAGTTTCAATTGATATCATTTGTTATCTTGAATATGACCCGCAAGCAAGAAGGCCATCGATCGAATTCCTGAGGGCAAGTGACTCCGTAATATAAATGTTAACAGAAGAGTACACGCCGAGATTTTCTGTTCTGTTCCGTGATTTGTTGTATTGTTTGAATTGATGACAGAAGTTCTGCATTGCTATGTGACGCGGATTGGTTTCAGTTAGAACCCGTTTACACGAAGTGTCAGCGTCATCGTAGAGTCAATGCTGTGATGACATTATCAATACAGCTTTCATTGAAATCAATGGAAACAAATAGAATTGCCCCAGAACAAGTTTGCAACCCATTTTGGGGTGACTCCATTCTTTCAATGAGAGCTATGTTGCAGGCATCATTGCAGTTTTGACTCTGCATTGACGCTGATGCTCAGTGTAAATGGATCCTTACGCAGCTTTCATTTTGTTACTTTTGTAGAGTAAAACACGTTTAGATGTACAACACTGGAAAGAAATGCAATGTGTATTAGTGTCTCGAGTGAAACTAACCTCTCACTTTCTTGGACATAAATAGTGTCCTTCTTATCCTGGAATTAGGAGTGTTAGCTTTAAGTGTGCCTTGTGAACCTTTTCAAACAGCAATTAGCCTTAAAATGCAAATTTCAGATACCCACACACAAGCAAGCCTGACCATCAGGTAGTGAAATAATTATAACAAAAAATCATTTCAACGTGCCATGACTTAAGATAGAAACACAACAGAAAGGTACTCAAGTGACTGTAAGGAAAACGAGATTCCATGAAGTGTTGGAAATGTGAAGAGAGTTCTTCATAAAAAGTCAATTGCAGTCAGAAAATATTCCAGTAAATGCCAAATGGCTGGTCTTTATAGCTTCATTGAATTTGACACGTCTGAAGTATAAAATGCAACGACATTTAAAAAAGTATAACAATTCTCAAGTTAAAAATTTGACATTTCACGTTATTTTAGTGAGTTAATTAATTTGTGACTTGAGTCTTGCAAATATTTGAGCCTTCGAAGAAACATCGATTGAGATCATCATAAACGTGGTCATCATATGCTAATAATAGACCAAAAGGTCCTTGCTATCATTGAGATCTACATTTTCTCTGTATTTTCTTAAAGAAAATACTAAATTTTATTTCGATAATTCTGCTGAAATACGATACGGTCCTTTGTGGTGAAATCACATATTACGATCTAATTAGTTTTAAATTTAGAGCAAGATCTTTCAGAATCGCACCTTGGCGCAAGACATCCATTTCATGTGAGGGATACGTTTTTACAAGCCGTGCGCTAATGATATTACTATGTTCAAAACAACATTTACAAGGCCATTTTTTCATGATTATGACTGTTGAAATTCATTTTTAGTTTAAAAGCCTATTTCTAGCAAATTAATTGAGGGTGTGTTAGTGTAAGCATTAATTGTACTGAATGCAGTAGTGATAGCAACACTATAGTTGCAATCCCATTTGTGAGGATAGTAGCTTCTGAATTTAGGAGCAGTAGGAATCAATTTGGTATTTGAAAATATGTTTTGAAAAAGATTTCTCAATTGTTGTTGGTGATGAATTCTCAGTTAGAAAAATGCAATTAAATAAGAATTATATCACATGACATCCAACAGCGAAGGAATTTCTTTGGTGACTCACAATTTTAGATGCCACCCCAAGAAGCCTGAAACAATTTAGCGGAACATGAGAATTCTCCCAATTAGGCAACTCTGAAAAAGTCACCAAAATCAGTTGCGCTTTGTCAAATTACTTTCTGTTTCGTTTTCCCTAGGCCACTAAACAGAATGATTATTCAGCTCAAAGAGATTATGATCACATCATTATTATCATTCTTACCGTTTTGGTATTGTGCGCACTAACACAGTAAATAAATATAATCATTACTACTGAATGTTTATGTGGCAAAGCTATGTAATATTAAATTGATATGTAAGTAACAGTGTGATGGAATTCGATGAGGGTCACTTCGTCCACATATCGTGGCATGAAGGCTTAGATCTATTTCCAAAATACTGCTGGAAATGCTTCCACATGAATAAAATTAATTTATATATTACTAGGCATCTCCTGATGCAAACAGGTCCCCGCAGTTAGATAGTTTTATGAGGCCCATGGTTGAATGGCTATACCCATAATGCATCTTATAGCCAAGTTTCATATCAACCAAGTTGTCTGTTTCAAATACCAACCTGTCCTCCTTACGATGTGTGTATAAGCGAGGACCTGAAATAGTGAATGTGCTATTTTAGATTTAAAAAAATGGTTAACTTTGTAGAAATTTTGGCATGCGCCAAATACTATACGTTTTTGGGGATCAACATTTAGTTATTTTTCATTATACTGACTGCGGCAACTTAATTTTAAAGTCACCTTATTTTGGGGGATTTTATGATACCAAGGCCTATTCACACTAAGGAAAACGAATATGCGAAAATTCAACCAATTTATCTATTGTCGCCACTCATCATAAACAACATATTTGGTGACTCGTAGAGAGTTACCTTATTGATGAAAAGGGGTTTTGGGAATTTTTCCACACGAGGTGAAATATATTAATTTTGCATGGAGGGGAGCACATGAGGTGAGAATGAACCCACACGAGGTGAGATTGTAATGAACCTTAGAAATGGAAGGTGGGGGGGGGGGGAGGACTTGGAACTTGGGTGGAGTGGGGGTGTTAGACTTGCACAAGTCTGGTAATTAATTAAGTTTAGATTTGCACAAGTCTGGTAATGAATTAAGTTTAAACTTGCACAAGTCTGCATAATGAATTAAGTTTAGACTTGCACAAGTCTGGTAATGAATTAAGTTTAGACTTGCACAAGCTTGGTAATGAATAAAGTTTAGACTTGCACAAGTCAGGTAATGAATTAAATTTAGACTTGCAACAGTCTAGTAATGAATTAAGTTTAGATTTGCACATGTCTGGTAATGAATTAAGTTTAGACATTAACATCAACATTAATGAGTCACCAAAGTGTAATTCCTCACTCCTTCATATTTACATTATGAGAATCTCACGTATTGGAGAGAGTATTTTGATGACGACGTCGTTGTTGATGTTGTCATCATATTTCTAGATACTCCGTGATTACAGCGAGACCAAGCTCGTTTATGGTAAAAACATTCAACCGACTTAGATCCTCATAACAAAAGATCCCCGCAGAAATCACTGGGGCCATTGACAAGTTATTCTTCAATGAATAACTTACCTAACATAGACTTAAATTGTGGGTTATAGTATTTCTTTACAGTCCATATTATCTTTGTACATAAGTCGTTACAGTGAGGTATGTTTTTGAATTTTTGCCAGAGGTAATGCTCAGTGACTTTGACACTGAGTGATGGATGGATAATCCATTTGTAACAAGTTGAATATGGTGGTTGTAATTATAGAATTCTTTGTGGGTAATGAAGCTAGGCTAACAGGATGACTCAGTATTTTAATGAAATAATTTGCAGTAGAATTGGATACATATCTTTTTTATTAAGCAGAAGATCTATTGTGATAATAAATATTATTTTAAAAAGAATTATATTAAATGTTATTAACTTGGTGTAATCTGAAATCAGGTGACAAAGACACAACACTTCCGAGCCAACACCTTACTTTTCAAAACTTCTCAAACTCTTCCAACTCATTTAAATTGTCTTTGTCTTGCTGGTTGGGACCAATATCATAGAAATGATCTAAGTCACTGTCAAATTCATCAAATTAGAAATTATTTATTGTTCCAAATATATCTACAATATTTTAGAGAAAGATTCCATTCTGTATTAGGTAGAATTATTCTGGTACACAATAATAGCACAAGTAGGAATCTGATTGCTTGTAACTTTCTTCCCTTCATTCAAATATTTTCAAAATTTTACTGGTCGTAGTCACTGTTCATTTACATGTGAACAAGAAAAAAAAAACAGGCAACTCATGCACGAAAAAGTTTTTTTAACCATTGCGTGATGTACACCAGTTAGATTTTCTGGTGTTACAGATAATACAATGTAGAGAATAAGAGTTAAAGATGCATTAGTCGTTTTACTATTTATTATTGATATTGTTTTGGGTCGATTTAATAAACTGTCAGACGCGGATCATCGATTTCCTGACTCCATTGTCACTGTTTATTGTGTGTATTTATGAGTTATTTAGTGTTTGGTGGGGTAACCTTTATTGCAGCCACTCCCATCTGATTGATATTATGAGTAGAATCAAGATTTGTTGCTGATTATCAGTTCCAGTTTAAAGGGTCATTGATGTAGTCTTGGAAATTGTGTTCTCGTCATGCAATGAAAGATATATCAATATCTAGGGCAGGTGTATCTTGATCTACTCATTAATAATTAGAAATATTAATTTTTTGCTCGGTGAGTTTGGTGTAAAAGTTTCGATGAAATAGGTGTCGTGTTTGTGTGTTATGATGTAGAATTTCTGGGTACATTCACACATTATTGAAACAGATTACAATGATAGTGCAGTGCCATTTTTGGTGCAGCTCTCTTTGGATATCATCCCGATGGTTCTCGTGTTTTCTTTTAAATTTTTTATTTATTAATGTTTGGAGGACACAAGTCCTTTTTGTGGGACCACTGATACCCCTGTTTTGGACTTCTACTGACGTCTGCCCTGGGTTTCAAACCAGGGTGGATTTCTCGCTTGTGTGCTTTCCTAAAAGAGCCTGCGTGCTATTCCTCAAATTGACCTTTGGTGCGACACCTGCTGACTTTATGGAGGTTCTCATGATTGAAATTTCTTATTTTGGCTCAGATGACAGAGAAGAGCCTTCACAGTTTTGGAGTTATTTTCTTCATGCGCGAAAACACTGTAAGATACATAAAGCAAGATTGTAGTGCGAACATGAAAACAACCCACAGTTTTATTTCATCGACAGAATTTAGCTCAAATTACAATGTTTCTGCAGTATCATCACATTTTATTCTGCAGAATTGAAATTTATATTCTTTGAAGCTTTTTTGTTACTGCGAGGTTAATAAAACCCGATACGGTGCAGGAGGATAACATATCATATAAGTTATAATTTTGGTTTCATAGTCTGTTACTGCTGAATGTTTTAATATAACTCTTGAAATGAATGTGTCAGTAGGTTTTATTTGTTATTTCCCGTAACTTACCAACCCTTATTTTACCAATGGACTGATGGAGCATTATTCATTGAAATTCAACATTTACAATCAGTGTACTGGATCCCAATGTGGGACAAAAGGGACATCTGAAGTCCAAAGAGCAACTTTTTGTCATTGGTCCAGTGGTAAAATTGGCATCACCTTTACGTTATATTACATCGGTCCTCACAATGGCCAATTCACAGTTTCTGATTTACATAATTCTTCGTTCAACACATCTAATAGAGTAACACATCTGCAAGGTGTTGGTCTTCAAACATGACGTGGCACTAATAGCCCCTTTTCATTGTTATCCAAAACTGCGCACGTATTCATATCATTATAAAATCGTTGTTCAGTCATCATTTCGTTGATGTCTTTGTGACATTCCTGCATGACATTTCTCCGACGCTGTTTGTTCGAAATACTTTGTGGATTAATCCATCAGGAGTGCACATCTTGGGCAATTAGTGCTGGAACTCATCCAACAGCTGACAGGAAATTAGTAAATGATAGAACACCGTCCATTAATGGCATGTATTGTACACTGCCAGATAGTATTGATTGTGTAAAGGCACTGTGCTTGTGTAACCTGAGTGAAAGAGAAGGTTATATCGTCACCAAGTTACTCAAACTAGACTGCAACTTTTGTGGACAAAAATGACAATAATACTGATTAGTTTCCGCAACTGACACGAGAGAAACTCACTAGATGTCTTACATAACAACACCAACACCACTCCACTTTGATATTTTGCCAGTTTTTTATTCAGGAACACAAATTGGAAACCCACACCCCCACCCCAACAATAAAAACAAAAGTATGAAAAACCACCTGCCACCCCCTCCCAAAAAATTTGATTTGAGAGTTTTGGACTCGGGAACAAAACTCGGAAACCTCCACTGACACCAAAAATATAGGGCTTTAAGATTTTGAAAATTTTTGACTCGGGAACAAAAGTGGCAAAAACCACCTGCCACCCCCTCCCCCAAAAAATTGATTTGAGAGTTTTGGACTCGGGAACAAAACTCGGAAACCTCCACTGACACCAAAAATATAGGGCTTTAAGATTT
>JBCAUG010722466.1:0-12473 GCA_038406175.1 Haplosyllis leylae
GTTCAAGTTCAAACTTTGTTCATGGTAAACTAAAAACCAATTTCTGGGGGGGGGGGGGTTGATGGTAGCTGATGTTCAAGTCCAAACTTTAAAACTTCATTACTTCATCCCAAACTCAAAACCAATTTCTGGGGGGGGGGGTTGATGGTTTACCATCAGCCCCCGGTTGATGGGTAAATTTTGACCAAAAAATTCTCCACTCAGAAGTTGCGAGTGCATCACAGATAGTCTCCTTGCGGAGACTAATTAGAGCCCTTGCACATATTGTACCCCTGTTGAGTTCATATGTTCCTCAAATAGAACCGTTGGTTTTAAATACTTCCTAAATTTTTGTCATGTGCCAGAATTACTTTAAACGTGCAAATTTGTCAAGACAGACAAGTATTTGGCCACTTTCTGCGGGGTTGCAGGTGTGAGATTTCAACTTCCTTCCAGCCATTGTCATCGGCGTATGGCACTTTTTTAATGGTTTCTAGTGACCAGAAATTTACACACTCAAAATTTCGTCGAGAGGTTGAGAAAAGTAAAGGGCGAATGACTACGTCAGAACCTTAATGGTACAATTCACGTGGCACGCACTGATTTAAAAGCCGCGTGAACACAGCTTATCTACCACAAAACAATAATAATCTGTTCATAAGTAGAATAAATGTGTCACCGAATTGTACAGTTCATTCGAACATATTAATGGTTTACAAAAATGTATAACCACAGTATTTGGCAAATAGTTTTATTTCATTACATTAATAATACCAGTATAATAACAAAACATAGCATAACAAACATGATTATACAGATACCGCAAATAATTAAATGTGTTCTCTTCAACACAAAGCTCTGTGAGATTTCTTTTAAATGTCACGTATACTGTCTGCATGTATCGGGTTTTTAATTTTTGATTTTATTTCATATTAGGGTAATAACACAAAAACAAGCAGCAAAGGTATTTAACTTGGGAAGAACACATAAATACGTGGGCCAGTTCGCACATTTTAGTGTTCAATACTGACTCAATACCTTATCATTACGTTCATTAAGCAGGCAGTGTATTGTTATTGGACACCAATTTACTGTTTTTCTCCAGTGACTGAATGTGTTACAATCCCATGAGACAAGAAAGACTTTGTAAAAAAAATCAGATGCACTTGCAAATCGGAGGAATTAGGGACCGTACCTCCCCGTTCTAGCATAAGTGGACACAGAAAATCCAACTCAACGGAACTCTGAAATGCAGGAAAAGATTTAGGTATCATCCCAAAACTAGAAGTATGCCAAATACTAAAAGAAATTACTCAACTGAGGAAAGAACAATAGCATAGAATACAGTGAA
Organism: Haplosyllis leylae; assembly: GCA_038406175.1. NCBI lineage: Eukaryota > Metazoa > Annelida > Polychaeta > Phyllodocida > Syllidae > Haplosyllis > Haplosyllis leylae. The sequence continues at coordinate 1,331 of JBCAUG010722466.1, forward strand.
ATATATTTTCTTTTTGTTTCTTCTTTTTTCCATAAACTTTATGATAAAGTCAGATTTGCTCTTGCACATGATGGATGATTAGCAAATTTGATCGAACAATGTTACAGGATAATAAATGAATCATGATCAAGCTGGAATTTCCCTTTTGAGTACAAATGCTCCTTTTGTAAAGAGCGATAAATAATATTTTCCTTTCAATAACAAAACATCTTTGTTATGACAAAAAGACTCGTACAGAAAGTTGAAACTGAAGATCCAAAAAATTTTGTGGAAAACCGGGAACATGTCTGATGACCTAGCGACATCTGCTGTAAAATCTACAAACTAACTATTTTAGCCTTTCGACTTGGAACAAGAATATCGACCAACTCATGCACAGAAACAATGATTTCACAAACATTCTTGTAATATCACCTGTAATTTTTAGCTAAATCATATTATTGTAAAGTTAGCATGGCATGCCATTTGCGCGGTTGAAAAAGTGGAAAGATCTGCTTTCATTTTCATCCTATTTATTGGGCTTAATTCAGGACTTGCTAAAGTTAAAATATTTATTCCCCTCGTACTGTAAACTCCGAAACTACAATCATACATATTATGCCAGACTACTAACTGGACTGTTGGGATATGTGTATGGCTTATTCACACAGAATTTAAACTTGACTGGACTGAGACCAGGAACAATTCTACACAAAGATTTTCACACTGAGTGGGAATGGGAAGAGGACCAAGAATGGAACACATTTTGACTCCTCTTCAATGTACATCCATGGGGATCAAGAAAGGTGCAAAAATATTTGGTAAGCCATTCCTCCCAAGCCTAGTCCCACTACTGGTCCCCGTTCTGTCCACATAATAGAGCAAGCCATTTCTCCCAGCCCTGTCTGTGCCCATACCAGTCCCATTCGTGTGAATAAGCCATAAGGCCTACTTGTTCGATTACATTTTCAAACAACTATTTTTTATGGATAACCACTGAGTGTTTTGGTACTAAAGGTATGAAATATATTACTCTCAATAATCAGCTCAAACTAGTCTCGTTAAGCTCCATTAGCACAATGACCCAATCCAATAGACCAAAGCAAAATGGGCTAAAAGTTGCTCCTTTATTGAGAACACATTTGACTTTCTCGAAGGGTATTTTTTCAAAATACTCAAACAGTCCTTTAATCGTCATAAATTGAGATATTTCAAAAAAAGACCAACATAGGTCCCGTGGCATGAATTTATGTACCATGAGCAAATATGACAAAAATATTCCAAAAGGAAGTGTTCCAAATGGCCAGTGAAAATTCTCAATTGCTATGGTGTAAAATGGTTTAAATGTAAGCCTGAACCATTTAAAAAGCGGCAGACAAGTTTTCACGGTTCAGAACTAACACAAATTCAAACAAATGTAGTTATATTGCTGTCAAATCCTTAGCTGCTGTAAATCCGCCCAAATTTAAGAGTCAAGTACGAAAGATCAATTTCGTAAGTCTTCTCTTGAAACAAAAAGCAAAACTTGACCATGCTAATACTAGTGTTGGCCTTTTTTCCACAATCTATCAACAATCGACGTCTTTTAGAAAGCCGAACTGATATTTAAAACTCGAATTTTATTGCAACCGTGACAGTAAGTTGTACCGAAGATATTCTTCTCAGACGCTCATAATTTCTTTACACTTGATAAAAAATACGGCAGTGGGCTTCACTGATATTAAATGAACATTATTTCAGGGTTTTCACACTCCAATCAAGTAAAATTCCCCGTGTTCTTCACTTTTTCCCTGTGTTTTAAACTTTATCTTACTACCAAAACAGAGTGATATACTACTAGCAATCACTTCCAAACTACAATCACAATAACCTCATTCCATTTCCCAGTTCACCAACTCAAAAAATGAATATCCAAATTCCCTGTTTTACCTGTGCTGTGGCAACCCTGTAATAATTTAGTACGTGTACCAGTGTTTATCATTTATCTCAATAGATAGTAAAAATGTACCCAAGCTACCATGTTTAATGAGAGGCACATTCAGTTAAAACAGTTTTGCAAAAATTCTACCCAAAAAAAAAATTAAAATGGTGGACAATTTTGCAAGCAGTAAACCCGAATAGATAGTAAATATACATGCACTTGAAAAAATTACCTGGGTATAAATCTTTGTTAGAGTTAGGAAGATGTCTCATAGGTATTTCAGCATTAAGAAGTCCTTCAGTGTGCACGGGATCTCCATTTCTTTGATACGACTCTCCAGTTCGAGGCCCATATATGACCGAATGTAATTCCTTGTGAGTACTTTGAGGCTACGCGCCGTTTGACATTGATGAGTCAGCCATACTCGCATGTCTTCGTCCTCCTGGATCATTGGAGGAAACGTACTCCTGTATAACCAGGGTTCGTTTAGACTTATACCACCGAGAACAAGCAGTTTCAGAGCACCAAAAGCACCTCTGTGACATGCCACAAAGAGGACGGATTTTGGTTCATCGTAAATTAATATAGCATGATCAGTGTGTGCATGTTGATCAATGCCTTTGCTCATCGTGTCCAAACGCACGTTTTTCAACAGCAACAAATGCACAACATTCGTCTTCTTCATGTAAACAGCATTCCAAAGAGGAGTAGCTCCAACAGAGTTTCCTAGGTCCGGATGCGCTCCGTACTCCATGAGTAAACGCACCCCTTCTGCACAGCCATTGTAAGCACAATATAGTATGGGAGTATCCATATCTTTATCCGCATTGTTTACCCGACAGCCTAACGGCAAAAGTCGTTCAATTACCCTGTAATGATTGCCATGACACGCCAGAGCCAAAGGCGTATTTCTGTCATCTGTTTGGGTATCATGAAGACTTCCAGCGTCCAGGAGATACTGCACAATATCCAGATGCCCGTCCCAAGCAGCCAAATGCATGGGGGTGTACCCATGATCGTTTGTCGCATTAACATTGCTGTGGAATCGTATTAGGGTTTGGGTAATAGTTTGGAAATTATTGTAAGTAGCTGCCATGAGAGGAGTGTGTCCACCTTCACTTTTAACATTTGGGTCGGCACCCGCTTCTAACAACAATGTGACCAATCCAGCATCACCTGAAACATAAAGTACAATTTGTAACTTGTGATATTTTGACGACTGTTCGATCATTTCTGAGCAAAATCGCATGAAAACTGCAGTTTTTCTTCCTTGCGCATATCATTAAATTTACTTTGCTTCTACCAAATTTCCAATTCTATCCATCTCATACAAAATCACTAACTGATCCTCAACGTTTGAAGCCACACGTCTGCGTCTTAAAAATTCTAGAAATATTTCAGGGTCTCTTTCACATGTCTTCAAATTCATTGCTACATTGGTTTTAAAAAGTTCACAGATCTCCAAATCTTCTGTCTCTTGGCAACCTAGCGTACTCTTTCTCTTCCTCCTCGCTTTAGTATTAGCAAGTAGCAATTGGTCATTTCTAGAAAGCATAAGTTTCCTTAGCTATCAAGGAATCAATAAATTTACACTAACAAATATAGACAGAATTTTCCTCAATTATTGCTCAAATATATTTGTACAGGATACTTTCAAGAACGCCCAATTTTTTAATAAAACTACGCTGGCGTGGATGCAAGGTGCTCAAATGTACTGAAGAGAAATTATTTTCACGCCACAGTTTATAGCGATTCATACTGTTAGATGTTTGTGCTTTGTCAGAACCGAAATGCAGAAATATGAACCTGAATAACGTTATCGTGACCAAAAGGTAAACCGCTCCGGATGATTCAATCTGGAAGTATAACTATTACTTGACCGCAAGCCTGATCGTATGAAAGTGAAGTGCAAAATTACCATTTAGTTAATTGTTACCAAGACGTGTTCGCACCTCTGAAAAGCGAAAAATAATTCACTTGGAAATATAAAGGTCTATATCTACCCTGCAAAGCCAACATTTCAATTTCAATATTGCTATCAATGCCATGCATCTATCAACACTTCTGTGATATCAGATTAGTGTTTTCGCAAAACAGCTGACCAGTTCAAGTAAAATAATGAAATATCGATTTTCGTTGAATGTCAAGAAGTCATCTTTTGATCTTTAAACAATCATACCCTTATCAATAAAATCTGTATGTAGGTTGTCGTTTGCACAAGATCAAACAATATTTAGAAGTCTTTTGTCTATCTTGTCAGTATTAAAATATGGTCCCGACAACTATTTACGTCACTGTTGATGCATTCGTAAATTTCAGAGCAGCGCAATACATTTCAAAGTCTTTTTCTCCAAAAACACGTATTAGTGGCTGATTATGTGTGTACCAGCCACCACAGGTGCCGAGAAAGATGAAAATTTTCAAAAGTACTTAAAATAAAGTACATGTAAAACATTGAACCTTTGGACACTGGTTTCCAAGTCGTAAAGGTTTAATTTCCTTAATAATCTATCATTAGATCAAAGCCTAATCTTTACCACAAGTACAACAATACAAGTCCTAAATGTCAACAGTACTCATTTCCACTCATGGATATTTTATAAATCAGGAAAACACCTGTTACTATCTAATCTTCAACACGAGAAGTCGTACCATTTGGAAGTGAAAAAAATCGCATTTACAACCTGTGAGAATATTATAGAATAAAAACGTTTGACAGTTCACGCACATAAATTTATGCGATTTGATACTTTTATGCACTGCAACACCAACACTTCTTTGTTTAGACACGATGATAGGATTTCTCAGAAGCAGAACTAAACCAAGAAAGTAGACAGTTTTAAACATAGGCTTTTCATCCCAAAATGTGTTAAGGTTAATCACATTTGTGGAATGTTTCCTCTTGATGATTATTTTACCACCCATTAAACTTTTAAGAATAATGAAATGAAGTTCGGCTTAATTAAATAGAGCTTCAGAAGAAATGTTTCGCTCTAACCCTGATAAACAGCATAATGCAGTGCAGTGTTCGTGTGTCTCCCAGGCCCACTTAGATTGAGGTTGCATTCCGGATGATCCACCAGCATTTTCACAACTTCAGTTCTGAAAAACCAAAACTAAATTTCAGCTTACAAAACACAGACAAAAAGACCGAAACTAAACCACTTAGTTGTTGAGCGAAAATTCCTTGTCGATTACTTGTGCCTATTATTTTTTTACATTGCTGATAATAATTAAAAACTTTTGTTTTCATCGCATTGGACGTTAGAACAGTAAACTGCTGCCATCTGTATGGTACCTTTGTGGGTTCACACTAGACCATAAAATGAACATCGTACCTTCCTTCCCTCACTGCGACTAACAATGGACTCCATCCCCTGTTTGTTCTGATATTCAAAGATGCACCAGATGTCAACAGTATGCGAACACATTCAGGCTTCAAGGTCACTGCCAAATAAAGGGCAGTTTCCCCATCCAAATTTGTTGCATTTATATCACAGCTTTTATGTTGGCACAGGGCTTCTACAACCTAAAGAAAACAAAGGAATGTGACTGCCAACTTGGGTTTATGCCTTCATGAACTATTTCTTTGAACAGTAAACACTTCTGGTCTCTGAAAAAGACGCCCGGAGAAAAATAAATCGTGCAACTGTCTTGTAAATTTTGATAATATATTTAGTTTTAGACTAGGTTGAGATGCATGTTCTCTTTATTTGTTTCAAATAAGTGAATACGCGACAGTATCCGAACAGTATGCAATGAGCGGAGAAGAAATGCTCTTTGTATTACCCGTGTATGTCCTCGTTCCACTGCTTCATGTAAAGCTGTTGTGTGATACATGCACTTAAAGTTTATGTCGGCACCAGCTGTCAGTAGTATCTGAATCATTTCTGGATCAGGAGCGTCTTTTCTACCAGCAGCCAAGAGTAAGGGGCTGTACTGGGCTTGAGGAGTTACACTGCAATTACCAAGTTCAAAATTTCATTTACGATTAAATCCATCAAAAACAAATTGACGCGATGTCAACATAATTTGTTGTAAGGCGATGAATATGAAGTAAACATGCCTATTTACGGGAACATACGCCTCCTCAAGGAGATATCGTACAAGCCAAGTGTTACCGTAAGAAGCAGCTACGTGCAACGCATTGAGCGCAGCCCTCTGAACTGAAGACACACCATCAGCTATCTCATCTTCCGGTGAACTATGCTGTGCGTTTACAAAAATATATTTACATACACATGTATGTGAAAAATGGTTATGGGGAAAATAATTGTTTTCAGATGAAAACCACACGCGACACAATTATTACAAATTAAGAATTTTTTTCCAGAAAACTGAGTGAAACTTACATCTTCTCGTGCACAAATGCAGCTTCCTTCTTGCAGAGTTTCAACAACTTCGTTTTGGGTGAAACTGTCATTGTATATGGGGCTCTCAAAATTTTGCGCACATTCGCAACGATGCGTTTCTGTCAAATTACATAAACTCGTAGAATTACATACCAATACGAATGAAATGGAATGATTTCAACTGATACACTACGATTGTAACATACTTATCCAAATCCATGACGCCAAATTGATTCCCCTTTCCTTTAACATTCGCACCGATTGTGAACCAAGTCTGGCATAATTGTACAGTTCACACTGGGTTTCCCGATCTATTAAGTGAGAAAAACATCAATGAATTTGCGTGAAGGAACAAACTGTAATAACAAGACAGTCTCCCATTATCATTACGAGGCACTACCGACCAGCCCTCCCCCTCCCCCATCCTTACCATGCCAGACCAGACCTAGCCCGGGGGAAGAGGGACAGGGGGTTACCTGGTCAGGGTGCCAACCATCCCCCCCCCCCCCAGGTCTGGTCTGGTCCAGGGGGTGCAGGGGAGAGGGGAGGGCAGTGAGAGGGAGGTGGGAGGGGTATGGTCACCTGGTCAAGCACCCCCCCCTACGCAGCTAGGTTTGGTCTACTCCAGGTGGTGCGGTAGGGTCAGCTGGTCAGGGTACCCCCCCCCCCCAGGCTAGGTCTGGTCCGGTCCAGGGGAGGGGGCGGGATAGGGTCACTTAGTCAGGGTACCCCCTCCCTATATGCTCAAAATTGACGTCCGTCGTACTACGTAAGTGGTCGGCAATAATGCACAAGTTAGCTCCCACTAGAAGGGACACCCCTTCCCATCTCTGTTCCATCAAATCCTGGACTGTCCACTACCGGGGAGGAGCCGGAGAGGGGTCCTTCCTGACCAGTCCTTTTTGATTTAAAACATTACCTTCCCTCGGTCGCAGTATGGGGGTGGTAAGTATAACTACCATAACTTGTAAGTTACTTTTACCTAAACTCCATAGATCCGACGACGGTCGCGTGTAATTATGCACCACGATTTCCGCTTCACGCTCCTGCTCCATATCACTCACACAGGCAATCCTGTTCCCTATCTTGTTCCCTGTATTTTGTCACGCAACCGACATCTTAACTTTCTGTTGTCTGAAAACAAATTTCAAAAAAAAGACTGCGATATTTCTTCTTGCTCTCAACATATTGTTTTTAACAAGAATGCCCAGTAGCATTGTGTCGCACCGCACTTGAGTTTACACTGAACTATCGTGGGACAAAACAGTCCTGGAAAGACGATAAAAACCGTTTCTTTCAGTCTATATTTCTTTTAAATACTGAACCTGTAATATTATTACCGCCCGCGTACCAAGGACGACGGGAGGTTGTTTTCACAGGTATCTGTCTGTCCACAGGGGTGGGGGCACCCCCTGGTCTCTGGTACAAGGTCCTTTCAGGGGGTACCCTTGGACAGGACAGCCTCCCCCCAGAATAGGACAGGGGGTACCCCCAGGACAGGATGAGTAGCTCTCCCCCCCCCCGCCAGGCTACGCCGCGGGCGGTATGCACCTTGCGGTCAGACAGTAGGGCTTTCTTGTTGATACTGCTTTATGATCAGATACTCCTAACTGCTTGGCCACACTGAACTGACCGATTTTCTTTCCTAGTCAGAGAAGTCTTCCAAGAAATATGTAGAAGTGGCCACACTGGTTCAGAGTCAGGTAAACTGTCAGATAAAAATGGGTATCCAAGCCATTTTCTTTCAGATATCTGATCAGATAATATGCCAAAAAACTCATGTTTTTTGGTATTTCAGTTCTTTGGCACAAACCCCTCTGTCATCCAATAGGTACCTCTATGAGTCACCAAAAATGTAGGATTTCATAATATTATCTGCATTTGAATGTGATCAGTATGCCACATTCTACATATTATCAGATCGAGTTTATCTATTGGTCAGTTCAGTGTGGCCAGGGCGTAAGTCATGCACAACATCAGCTAAAGCTGTTTTAGCCCATATTCTGGCCAATTTTAAAGAAATTAACACAAGTACTAATTTGTCAGGCAATACTGTTAAACTGTACGCCCATATCTAATCATCACAAGCAAACAATATTTCCTGTTTGCAGCCTAAGGGTGCCATTATATTGGCGCGAAAATTTCTTTGATCCTTGTCACTACCCAATGTAAAAACACAACCGACAAATCTATGTATCCATTCCAAGCGACGCCGCTTTTGCTTTCGCTCTAATATAAATGCACCTGAATTATTAATGCACGCACCATTTCATATTAATCTCACCATGGGAATGTATATCGGTTGGACACATTTAGTGGATGTTATTTCTGGCTAACGAGGGCATAACATCCAACTTCTTGTCAAGGCCTTTAACCCATGAAAAGTAAATATTGAGCAACAAAAGTGTTCATTTTGGACCTTCAGATGCCACTAGATTGGAGAACAGCTCAGATCTCCATGTAATTTTTGCCTAACTTTCTGAAATTTGCCATTTGCATTAAACTATTAAACTGCTGTCTGTATGTGACTCCCACTGGCTGTTTGGAAATCCAATTGTTTTATTAATTCTAAATTAGTGAATTTTAATGCCAAAAGGATTATTCATATGCTAAACTGAGATTTCCAGTTGTTATCTTGTACCACATGAGCCCTGTTCAATCCCTGATTAGCTGTATTTTTGAATTTCACAGTCAATATAGGCCTGGGCACTAAATCTACAATGTATTTATAGTGGCACTAGTGGATCCAGGGCCCTGGGGACCTGCCCCCCCAACCCCCTAGATGTGGAGGCACCAGAGTACAATTTGGAGGCCCCATATACAATGTAAGAGCTAAACAATGCATTTTAGGGCCCTAAATTCATATTTTTTAAAAAAAAATTCCAGCCTTGCATGAATATTGCTTTCAGATTCTTCTAGACCCACTCATCGTTACACCTTCTTATATACATACCTCTACATTACATTAACTCAAGCCTAAATAAGTAAAGTACTTTTTCATACATTATCCAAAAAAAAGTCTGAGAATTAATAAATATTTGCACATAAAAATTTCTCAGGATAGTAGGAAGATACATATCTGCAATCTAAACCAAAAGAACAAATAAGACCCTTCATGTTATCCAAAGTTATAGGGCTTGTAGATCTAGATTAGGTCTGGACTTTATTAACTGCATTAGCAGTTGATCTAGATGTCTAGATCTAGAATTTAGATTCTATCCTGCCAACATTCCATGATCCTGGGCCTTTCGAAAGATATTCCAAATACTGATTTTATTCCTTCACAAAATTAACAAAGCAGTAGCCAACATAAACAGCGATTATTTAGTGACAAAATAATCAGACAGAAAACAACCGAAAATGGACAGAAATGTACCTTTCACCCAATATTTTTTTCCTTCAGAACCAGTCGGAAGTAATTTTTCTTGGTCTTTCGTTGCAACGGGTTGTAATGCCAGGGTGTCTGAGTGGCTTGGAATTTGCGTTTGCAAAAGGCTGAAAACTTCATGGAGAGGATGAGGCAAGAGCTGGGTACTAAATGCTCGGAAACTGGTACATGTTTTCATGCATGTGTATGTTATGTGTGAGTAAACTTGTTTGCAGGAAAGGATGCATAAAATTAATATTATTTACATTTGTGCAAATTCATAGTTCTAAAATTTGCTACCGGGGGGGGGGGGGTATTTCTGTTCTTTCTAAGTCCAATTCTTAAGTGCTTTTAGCAGATAACAAAAACCTTTTAGTCAAAGGCATACCATCCTTGTAACACACATAGATCACAAAAACATTTACATAATACAGAAAATTGATTTTCTTTAAATCTACCTTATGAGTAGATTTTAGTGAAATATAAGTATACAAAAGTAAAGGTTGGGTAAAATATGTATTTTTTTTATTTGATCTTGATCTTGACCCAATGACCTTGAAACTCAAAATTGACTTACATATGGTCTAGATTTTTCTGTATGCTGAAAATGAGCTTCCTGGTCATAGCAGTTCAAAAGTTATATCCCAAACAGACAGATACTCAGACAGACAGGTGCACAGACACACAGATGGTTAAAAAACTCAAATCTGTTGCTATTAGTAGACAATAATTAGGTCAATCTTCAGTGCAAATGATTTTCAGAAATACCATATATTAATTGGGAAATTGATAAAACTGTAATATAGCCCATGTCAGCCATCCTGTTTTTGAACTAAGACAAAGACAATAAATTTCAACACCATTAGCATTTAGACACCCAGGGGTCCCCCTAATTAAGACAGATTTAAATTTGCTCCTGGCAGCTGCCAGGGGAATAATTTCTTATTTCAATATTGGATCCCCTCAGATCATATTTAGCTTGAACTCTCATATCATCCCAGCAAATTTACAACACTTTTCAGGCCTCAAATGGTGACAAAGTGACAACTGTTGAAAATATAAATGTAAATGGGCATTTTATCCAGCAGTACCCAAATGTCAAAAATTATTTGAATTACCATAACTTGTAGAACAGCTAAATGTTTTCAAAAAAGTATGCCCTTAGCTACTTCAGTGTGTCTTCTATGAATGACCAATTATATTGATCCCTTATCATTAACCCTTCATGCTGTAAATTGACACTTTATCCTCCAATCTCCAATGTCAGAAATTACTCAAGTATCCACAACTCAGGTAATACTTACAAGTTCAAATTTTCATATACAATAAAAGTTTGTCCTGGTAATACTTTTTACACCTTTGTACCAATTTGTATTTAAAAATTCAAAACCCTTAAATCAAATTCAAGATTTCAAAAATGTCCCAGCAAATGGCCAATCAGTCATACATTAACAAGAAGCCCATGGGCTTTATGCAGAGCTGTTGTGACTTAAGTATATATTTTATTTATTCTTTATAACTATT
>JBCAUG010722477.1:0-12472 GCA_038406175.1 Haplosyllis leylae
GACTCCCATTGTAAAAGCCATGTCAGAAATACTTGATAACTGTCGCAAATGTCAGATTTTTTTGAAGTTCCTTCAGGATGTGAATGTCAAGGTCACTATTTTCACAGCAAATATTTTTGCGTCCTCAAAATATCTCCACAAAGACATCTAAAACCATTACGTCTCCCACAAGATGTGTTCAGAACCGTGGTGAGACACATAAACAACTTTCGCCACCTGGTATATCTTAGATCTACAGTCATTTTACTTACGTCCAGAACTGTACAGCAATAGTGGCGCTGTTACCAAAGACAACGACACCGACCCTGGTGGCGTCAGCACCGATCGTCATCAGATCCACCATGTTGGCAACCAACTCCAACATCTGTAGAGATAATATCCACATTATTGAACGAAAGATCACTGATACTCATAACGCTTGCTACATAATTATTTTACATCAGCTACAATTATCTGGTACAAGGATAGTTTACCTTGACCCAGTTCAAGGACTGGACACTTCCAGATGAATCCAGAATAAAGACCAGATCCATAGATTTAGTACAATCCATGGTGACTGGAGGTCCCACTGAGTTACAGTTTGAATCAGGACACTCTGAAACAATTTATATTTGAATGATCTAAGACTGTATTTAAATCTCGCAATTTGAGTCAAATAAGGGAACCTTTAATCTGAAAGGCGTGGATTTAAATATCCTGAAACTTCAGCACTTACCATTGTCAGTCGCACATAATGTGTTGAGAACCGTAGTCGCTGTGGCCGCATCAGGCAACCAATCAAAATCAGTCGTTACGATCTTAGTCTCACTTCCGGTGATACCCTGAAAACATGATGATCCAGAGGAAGACGTCATCAGAAGTTCAGGTTCGAAATAAGGAAAGGGGGACTTTCAAAATGATTAATTCCATTCAAGACAAGAAAGTCCTCCTGCGTGACCGCACGCGGCGTAGTATCACTCGTTTTTAGGGCCCCTGTATGATGGGGATGGGGTACCCTCTGTCCTGTCTGGAGTACACCCTCTCCTGTCCTTGGTACACCCCCCCAGCAGGACCTGGAACAGGACTTTGGACAGGACCAGTGACAGGACTAGGGGATACCCCCTGTGGATGGACAAATAAAGTAAAAACATTACCTTCCCTCGTACTTCATACGCGAGCGGTAATAAAATATAAACTGTCACGCCTATGTGTTACATATGATCGCGTATAACACTGACCTGAAGCTCAAATTGATTCACACTCGGACCGACAGCAACAGCCAGGATGTCTGTAGAAGGGACCTTCCTGAGCCGCTGAGCGACACGTAGAGTCAGGTAACTATCTCTGTTTGATGGTCCGTCTGTGATCAGGATAACCTTATTCGTCGCATTACTCCGTCCCTGGAAGCAAGGTAGGAAGTACAATATTTAACCATGCATATTTTTTCCTTCAACCTGCTGCATATTATGGCAACAAGGAAACGCAAAGTCAAAGCTCAGCTGAGGTATAGTCTATTTTCTGGATAAGAATTAATTAAGCAATATTAGTCGATTGCAACTTTCTTAGCTTTAGACCAATCTTGTCTACAATCCAGTTATCATCGAAATTAAAAAACAGAAAGTAGAACAAAATTATCTTTTGTAGAGTTCATATGATTTTGATTTAATTAATCACCTGTTGTAGAAGCTGTGTGGCGAATAGTAAACCTGCCGCTGTATTCGTCCATTGAGGAGAGTACTGTAATGCTCGGATAGTTTCCTTGTCGTTATTACTGGAACAAGTATTGTTATGTGATAATGCGGCAAGGAAAACGCGCTACGATGCTCCACTGACTACTTTCCAAACCAGCTCGTCTCTTAAGGCTCGTTCACACTGAGCTGCGGCAAAGGCAAAGGAAACTTTGTCATTGCCGTTGCTGTCACAATTGGGCATAGAACCCAATTGATGACGACATCTTTGCTGTTGCCTTTGCCGCAGGTCTCCATATGAACAGATCCATAGAGACCAATGTTACCCATTCTTGAAGGAAAAAATATCTCCTTTGCCGCAGCTAGGTGTAAACGAGCCTTTACCAGAAGATATTTAAAGATTCCTAGTGTCGGCTAAGTGGTAGAATTAGTGTTGGAGAATTACATTTGGAAACTTAGGGACACAAGTGATTTGAGCAAATAATGACATTTAGATGACAAGAATACTTTGCACGGAAGATAAAATGATCAACAGAAGTTTAAATTTGAGTCTTGAATCCCAGAACTCTGAAACTATTCGCAGAGGTCAGGAACCATTACAGTTATGTTGGCAACTTATCGGATACCATTCAGTGACAAAAATTGTTCATTGGTAATCCTTGTAATTGCAAATTAAAGAAGAACATAAGTATTTTACATAAATTTGTATTGTACTTTGCTCACATGCAAATCTCTGTGGATTCTCCAAAAGTCTTTTAAAACAAACCCAAAAAATGAACCACTTCTTTCGGGCATTTTACTTACGTCCAGAACTGTACAGCAATAGTGGCGCTGTTACCGAAGACAACGACACCGACCCTGGTGGTGTCAGCACCGATCGTTATCAGATCCACCAGGTTGGCAACCAACTCCAACATCTAACAGGAAAATATCAATATTATCTGATGAAGGTTTAAATGTGTACATATCATGATCCAGACATGCTTTGTAATTAGCTGCAAATGAGCTGACATAACTATAATTCACCTTTGGCCAGTTCTGCGACTGAACACTTCCAGATGAATCCAGAATGAATACCAGATCCATGGCTGTAGAGCAACCCGTGGTACCTGGAGTACCTGTGTTACAGTCAAAATTAGGACACTCTGAAACAAAGTAAAAATAACAATTACAGAATAGCTGAAAATGTCTGAGCATAGAAGGAGAGAAAATATTAAGAGTGAAACACAAGTAATATGAGAATTTAAAATAATTGAACCCAATAATTGTAGTAAATGACTGGCCCCTATTCCTAAATATTCGAGTTTTTTCGTAATTGACTTTAGATTCTATAGGTTCTACAGAATCATGAGAGAACTAAAATAAATCCAGCAGCAAAATGTGACCCCCACTGGGAAGTGAACACAGGCACTGACTCTATTCTGACCTTCATGTCCTACATGCTACTATCTTAACTAATTACCCTATTTGTTAGAGGTCCCAGCCCTTTAGATCCTTATGTAGTCATGGTCTATTGATTCCAAAAAATTCTAAGTCCAAGAATCTTGATTGCATCCATTGTTCATAAATTTACAAGAGTTTGCTTTTCACATATCAAGGTGGAACAATGACAAAGTACACATAACTTAAAAAAGAAAATTACTCAATGTTTCTGTTTGTAAGAAACTGTCTCACACTTACTTTTAGTGTATGAATGTTACCTACCTGTCTCACAGTTTGTTCCGGTGACTCGGATCGGACAGACGCATCTGTATCCGACACCGCTGGTCGAGTCCGTCACGCACCCACCTCCATTACGACACGGGTTCCTAAAGTTGCAAGCTAAAAAGACAATTTAATATTTAATATTCTCACTGCAAATAGAAATATAAAGGAGTGATCTGTGTTCACAGAGGAAAATTACCGACTACGGTATCATCACCAGTTGAAAGTACCTCTAAAAGGGAAAGTTTGACCTTGACGAATGTGAAGAGAATTTGGATTTTGCGTGTTTTAGAGAACATGGAAACACTTACCACTGATGGGGTTTCCGTTACACTGAACTGAAATGGAAGTCATTTATTAGAATAAATCGTTTGACACAAAACAAAATTAATTGATTACAAATTTTGTAAAATTTTGCGTTTTAGTAGATTATATTGTACCTGCGGAGACCTGCGCTTTGAACCCAAACAGCTCGTGATAGCTGTAAGAATACATGGAACGAAACATCACGTACATTTCGTTAGTTTCTGATATAAATTGCCAACACTACGGCCACAAAGTCTGAAATTAAAACGTCGAACTTTTGCACAGACAATTAGAAAAAGTGTTACTGCGCATGTTGACAATGTTACCGCCTGCGTACGTAGTAAGACGGGAAGGTAATGTTTTCACAGGTGTGTGCCCATCCACAGTGGGGGTACCCCAGCCAGGTCCAGGTCCTACCGGGTGGTGGGGGTGGGGGTTACACTGACATGGTCCAGGTCAGGATGGGGTACTTTGGGCAGGTCCAGGCCAGGATGGGGGGGGGGTACCCCAGGGTACCAGGGTATCCCCTGCTGGGATGGGGTATCCCCCTGGCTGGGATAGGGTACCCCTAGCTGGGATGGGGTAGCCCCCCAGGTGGGATATTGTACCCCCCTGACTGGGATGGGGTACCCCCTGGGATAGGACAGCAGAGCGAGCATTTGCTACGCGGTGGGCGGTATGCCTCTTGCGTTCACAGAGGAGGACTTTCTTGTTACCAGGATAGAAACAGGAGACGTGAGTCTATTGTACAATGTGCAGCTCCTCCGGCGATCAGCTCTTCACGCAGGGCGCCTGTACCGAACAGGGTAGAACGGGGTTGAAAAAATATGAAATGGGATTTAAAATACCTTGGCCCAGATCTGCCGAAGTCACGTTTGTATTTAATTTCAACCCAGTGTTGACACTCTCCTTGGTCTTGCGCGTACATGCCGAACGGATCAGATTCGTTGAAATTTATTTGGACTTTACAGTTACTAGGAGCATGAATGTATGGATAATGATTTCATGAAGTATTCCAGTTTTTCAAATTTAGATTTAAGCCTGAATTTAAATGGAGAGGTTGTAAAACGTATCAGCGAAAAACAAAGTTGCCCTAGTGAAAGTTGAATCCACAGCACAGACCATCACCAGTTTAGAAGTCTAATCGAGTTTTCCCTAAATAGAGATGCATTCTGAAGATTCTACAGAATCATGAGAAAACAAAAAACCAGTAGCAAAATGTTACCCCCAGCAGGATTGGAACCCAGGTGCTGACTTTCGTCTGACTTTCATGTCTTCCATGCTACCACTGAGCTAATTCCCCTATCTGCTGGAAGCCTAAGCCCTATAGATCCTTTTGTAGTCATGCTCTGTTGAATGTTGGACTTAGATTTTATTTGGAATCAATAGAGCATGACTACATAAAGATCTAAAGGGTTGAGTCTTCCAGCAGATAGGGGAATTTGCTCAGTGGTAGCATGGAAGACATGAAAGTCAGAGGAAAGTCAGTGCCTGGGCTCCAATCTTGCTGGGGGTAACATTTTGGTACTGTTTTTTTGTATTTTCTCGTGGTCTGTAGAATCTACAGAATGTATCTCTATTTAGGGAAAACTTGAATGCCTTACTGACTGTGTTACATTAACATTTGGTTGTCAATTCTTGAAACCTTTACAAATCAGCTTAACGTACCCTAAGTACTTAAGCTGATGCAAACGCGACCACGTCCTAGTTGCTGGACCCGAGTCACCCCTCTGAACCAGTTTGATAGTATGACAAGTTGTGGTCATTGAACAAGGTTAGCACACCACTTAATGTATCAGGCTTGAATACCGAGAGCAGCTTAGAAGATTGTAATATTCAGCAATAAACCTTATCAACTCTACGTACATCTTGCTTATGTGTGGCCGGACGTAAGCCCTTCCTCAGAGGATCCTAGGTACCGGAGGTCTAGGAGGTTTGCCCGAGACATAGATTAAGTTCAGCCGTACCTGAGTATTACACCGTTCTACCGCAACTAAAAGACCTCGCAGTATCTGACTATTTGACACATTGTCACATAAAACTTTGTTCTACATAATTCAGTACAACTTTTCTCATTGATTTAGCGTCTCATATAAATATTAATCAGGTGGCGCCCACAATTGTTTTTCCAGGTACATAGAAACCATTGCAACAATCGACTTCATCAAAATTAGTTTTTTGCCTGAGTGAACTCACATATTTAGGTGTGATTCGGTACATTAGATTTCCACAGTCGTATTCCTCTGACTTTGAATTTTTTATCGGGCATGTCGGGTTTTTAGTTATAGACGTCAAGGTGTGTTACACTCCACTGATGTCGTTTTTTCCTCATTTAGTTTGCCACATTAGAACTTCCACCCGTAATGTATTATCACGTGGATCCAGTCTTTGACATGATGTTGTCTAGAAGTTTGTAATGACGGGCAAAACACACAAAATTTGAATTTATGTTTCAAGCTTGAAGTTATGTACACCTTGTTTTGCAACGACGTCTAAAATACATGGATGGATGATCCCTTCCAATGAAGGGAAAGTTAAATATCCTTGAGACTATTCTCGTGATCTATTAAATTTACAATTGTTTTGTGTTGATTGCAAATAAAAATTAAGTATATTTTTCATGTTTACGAGACGATCTCGAAACAAATGTCTTAGATTTTGATATCCCTTTTATATCCCAAAGTTAATTTCATAGGTTTTGTCACTGGGGAAAAAATTTTAAAATAGATAAAACAAACTCGCTCTCAATGATTATTACAAATAATTTATCCTCAGGGCCTAGTGGCCCCTCGGGCAAATTATCTTTTAATAATCATGATCTCCAGCTCGTGCTTTATCCTTTTCCAAGCAAAGCGCCATTGGCTCTATCAACTCTGATTACCAGCGCCAATAGTTATTACAAAATAACAAGAAAAATATACAATTACATTAGATTTGATTCAAACATATTTTGTCGCCTGAAATGGCAGAGGTCGAGTTTTCCTGTCAGCGTTCATACGTCGCGTATCAGCTTATGCATTGTCTTTTAACAGCTATTCAATGTCTCAAATAAAAACTTTGTTCTTCCTGTAGATATGGAATTGCAGATTCTACACTGTAACTAAATATTATCTACTAAATCTATGAGAGATCATAATGCCAACTTTGTTTCAAAAGACTTTAAGAGCGTTTCGTTTTTACTGAATACTATTTGCACTATACATCTGAGAGATTGTCTAATATCAAATTGTGACAGTTGCACCTGAAAAAGGCATCACACGTTTTAAACTACTGAAAAGACAATATCTATCTTGCCAGTAATATTTTGACTGAAAGCGGGATTCCAGAGCGTGAATGAGTTTCGGGAACATTCAAATCCATATCAACTGGTGGGGGTGCCAGTATCCTTCCAGCGTGAACACACACAAAAACCATGAAAGGTTTCTGTCTTTTGTGTTGCAAAATTTATTATCATACAGGGAGAAGTTTGAATGTTCTTATTCCCTTTTAGATCCATATTTTAGTGTGCTTCTGTAATGTTGGAATCTACCCGACTGCAGATAAAATTTATGAACAAATCCTTGAATGGAAAGGAAGAAACTTGAGCATTAATTTTGCAACGTTTAATTTCTCTGAGGATTTCTGCCTTTATTCTCGATCAATCAAATGCTAATGTAATTGGGTTCGTTCATACAGATACAAATTGTCTTTAAGTCCTGTCAGGATCTTGCAATTTAAATTTTAATTGCTGATTTACATGTACACTTACAGCTGATACTAAGACCTTTTTGCGACACCAAAAATTCGAAGTCCTTGTAACACGATTCCCAGTGAACATGTTGCAAATTAAAGCGCTCGTTGTGGAAGCGATATGAAAATTGGAAACAATTGTTTTCTTCGTATCGTTGTGCTTTCATCTTTTGACAATCTGATATGCCAGGATTTTTATGGCCCACGAGAGCGTTAATGTCATTTATTTATAATTTTTATTGCAGTGTGATCCAGGTAATGGCGCCGATGCATTCTACGACTTTGTCTACAGAAAGCCCACAATGACCATGGTTATTGGATCGTCTTGTTCTGAGGTCACAGAAACCATTGGTGAAATTGCACCCTACTGGAATCTTGTCTTGGTATGTATTAAAATACTTATTGTTTATGGTCAATTATTACCTTGAAAGTTATGTTGAAAGTTTTTTACATCAAAACACTATTTTTACGTGAATCTGCTAACATAGCTAAACTCCTGAGAAAACATTCACACTACAAGTAAAAGTGTAACATTCTCCATACCGTTGCGTGTTCAGATTTGTTGTTTTGTAATTGGGTGTTTTGATTTAAAAGACAATAGAGTGTAGAAATATCAGATATTCGACAAATTTCCGTGAAGCTCCGTGATGCAAGAAAGTCAATTCAGTATTCGAGACAACTTCAGAAAGTCGGAAAAACTGCTTGTACAGCTCTAGATTCCGGCAACATTTATTGTTGTAAGGATTATGTCTCATCATGGGTGCAATTGTGGCTTACTTTGCTTTTTCATTGATTAAAGGAAGAGTTTTTGTGTCTGTGTAAGCCTAAAATTTGGACTTCTCAGTGTAGTTAACAAAACAATCTGTACAAGAGATATGATTACTGTCATGCAATCTCTTCTAAAACATTGGTAAATAAAATCGGCTGGGTACATTGAAAGAAATAAGGCCAGCGGAAACCTATTCTTATCATGCTTTCTTATGCACACGGTGAAATTCCTCTCAGTATGTTCTTTTTTGCCTTGTAGACATAATAATATCACTTTACCCCTTGGCAGCCATTTTCCACCTATCAATTTTGGAAATCTATTTTCTTGACAAGTTATTGTGGCTGTGTAGTTGAAGTGTCTATAGCCATGACACGTAGTCCAAACAAAGAGTAACATGGCTCCTTCAATGGCAGGTGCATAGAGATATCTTGATGAGATGACACAATATACCTAATTCATTTCTCTTCCATCAAACACCGTTATTCGGCTGTGTCATCTGCGAAAATAACAACTATCAATCGCTCCAGCTTATTCGCACATATTACTGTGCGAGAAAACATAAAATCTGAGGCCATTTGTTTCACTATCGTGTTATTTGTCCATTGGTAGTTACAGTAAGCGTAAATAACATTGCAAGATGATAGTCTTGTCATCTTGTCAACGTGTCTGCTTTTTAGGTGGTTTAAGTTTACACTTAAACCACCTTATAGGATCATGCATGGCAACTTCTTTTCAGCAATTTGGGACACTTCCCATTGGAATTGTTTTGTTAAATTTGGACACAAGACACCTTATGACATCTCCTAGGACCCTTTTGGTCAATTTTGGCACATGCCAATTTTTGGCAACTCCAGGGCTGTTCGAGTACTTTTGCCAATATTGGGTGCCTTCAGAAAATCAAAGTTTTCTCAATGAAGGAGTGACAACTCGTCAAAATGTCTTGGGGGTTTTAGGTGGACAGATAACTAGGCTATATGATGGTATCATTTTGAGGGGTGACACACTTAGGGGGGTGCCACAGGGTATTGAAAATAAAGGTTGCATTTTTTGGATTTTTCAACACATTTGCAACAGCTTAAAGGGTACTTGGGATTCACTGATTTGATCAAGAATCAGGCCATAGATGTAGCCTAGGGTGTTCTAGACACCTTGGTTTAGATTTTTGAATATGTCATCGATTGGCCATTTGGTGGGCTGATAAGTGCTGACTTTTGGACATTTTTCAACATATCTAAAAAGTGCCAAATTTTTAAAGCGATGGGTATTCAGAATTTGGACCCAAAAATCTGCATGAAGGTGTGAATCTATCAAACTCAATTTAGGCAAAATTGAGGACTTTTTTCCTTGGTCCGTCTCCGAACTGTGGCCATTCAAGTAAGTGGCCATTTTCAGGCCAAAACATAAATTGTCTGTTTATGGCATGAAGGGTTGATGGTAGGGATCCAGTGTCATTGATGATTTGTAGGGGACCATTATTAGCTGCCAAATGGTACCTTTTGAGAATTTTTTAGATTAACAGTTTTCTTATAAATCGACATTTTGTGAATTTTTTTTGACTGGCCACTGCTCATCTCATATATGAGTTTGGAGGTCAAAATTGATGTGAGTGATAAATCTAATGTTTTTCTAAGGATAAGTAATGTCAAAATTAGAAAATCTATACTGGGGCAAAAACAGGGAATTTTTCCAAGTTATGTCCTGTAGCATCAAGCGATTTGAATTAATTTTTTAAAAAATAGTAAAAATAGATGAAGAAGAATCCCCAGACCCCAAATTAAGTGATTTTTAGTTGTTTGGTGAAGTTTTCAAAATTATTGTATTTAACATGTTTTCACATTTCTATCACTCTTTGCTCATTTCTGAAAGCAATTCTTGTCCGATTTTGATGTTTGAGTACTCATTTCCAAGCTTAGGACCTGCTCTACAAGAATATGAAGTAAAATTGCCACTAGGGGGCCTATAAGGCACCTAAATATGGCAAAAATGTGTCTGAAAATCACCAATTTTGGCACCTAATACATGAGATTTGTGGTCAGCCATTTTTGGGGTGGTCATTACCAAAGATTACAAAAATGACCGTGCACACTAAAGGTAAGATGAAAGTCAATTGAATAATTGAATCAATTGAATTTAATAACTGACAGCCATTAAGTTGGGGCACTCTAGTATGATATAAGTAGTCCACCAGTTTGTGGGTGACCACTACCAGAAATCACAAAAATGACCATGGACACTAAATGTGACAAGACTTGCCACTAAGTTGGGTCAGTCTTTGGCACGAAATGTAAAGTCACGGAGAACTTACAAGAATTTGTTTCAAGCCAAAATTCACCCAGAATGCTGCAGTTACAAGGGGACCATCCCTCCAAAGAGTCATCAAAGTGAAATTATTCCCTCCTTTATTTTTTATCTGGTAAAAAGAATTTATTGCGTCTTTCATCTATGAGTAATAAAACCAGGCTTGTAATAATCCGACAAAAACTTTAACAATTTAAATAGATAAATTTAAATTTAAATAATAATTACAGTCATTTTTAATTAAATCATTTTTATTTGTTTGTTTTCTACTCTCAGATAGTTTCACAGATATATTTGATTGATTTCGCATGTTTAATTATTTTGAAATCATTATTAAATTTCACCTTTGAGTTACAACATCACAAAAACAAAAATTGAATCGTTTTCACCTTGCGTGATTGGATGTAGTAAAATTTGAACGGACTAATGTATTGGTGAAATTATTGGTTTACCACAGCAGGGTTCCAATTCTGTCAGCTGCTGGCAAACAGAAGCGGGCATTGATAAGGAAGATAGACATCTAAACATTTATGAATCGAATGCTGTGTTCTTTACTTGACTGGTCACCATGACCTCTTCTTTTCAAAATGTAATCAGAACAGGAAATGATCTCCTCTGCAGTCAATAATGTCATTTCAAGTAATTTTTGTCCTAGGCTGATGTGTTTCACTGGAACATGCAACAGTCAAGGAATTTTCACCGAGGATTTTGATTTCTGTTGCATTGTTCGGACTTTACTCTTGACCACATCAGAAAAGGAAACAAGAAAATCCTGTGAAGTTTTCTTCTGGAGTGAACACAAAATGAGTGCAGTGAAACTTTTCTAACAGTGTACTATCCATTACCTACAATGTTCGTGTGGTGCTTTGAGTGCTTTTATCGAAATGAACTTTGTGAATCGAAACAATAACTGTTGTTTCGTAGGATGTAATATTAATCTACGGTTTATCTATATTCGACATGTGCTTTTTAGGTCATCACAGATGACATTCTATTCTTTGATCCCTGATCTGAAGTTGATCTGAGGTTGTTAAAAGAAAACTTTTCAGTCGAAGACCAAAATCCCCCTTCCGTCCCTATCCGATGATACATTTCAGGAGGGGGTGGTGGTCTCTATCCCATGCATTTGCACAAGGGGACTCTGGTCCTTCCTGGCCTGGTCCTTCCTGGTGAGTGGTTCCTGTCCCGTTACATTAGGATAAGTTCCCAGTACATCATGGGACAGGTCCTCACACCCTGTGGACAGACAGAAAAGTCTGAAAACATTACCTTCTCGAAATCTTTGAATGTAGGCGGTAATTATATCCCTTTATCTGTTGGGACCTGTCAGTGAGAGGTGTAATGTAAGTGCGGCATATCTCATAGCTTGTTCGTATTAAGAGCTGCATTTCTGTAAACATTACCATCTAGGATCTAGATGTTATATGTATGAGTCTGCAACTATTTTAGCTTAAAAGACCTGCAAAGATGCACTGAAAGAACACTAGAGTTAATTCACTGCTAATTATTCAACTAATTTTGCTCAGTTTGGTAGCATAGTTATGTGAGTCAACCAGATGTGCATGTGCGACCCTACTTCTTCCAGGAAACCTGATGTAATGTTACTGGGAGTTCTTTGATCGTATACTAGAAGAACCATCATGAATTATTGATTATATAGCATTCATTGTATTTATTACCCTTTCCAGGCAGTATCATAAACCAATACATTGATACAGATATTCATTTTCAATACGGTGTATTTCACCGACAGCAACGCTTGCCAATATGTAACTTAGTCAAACAAAAGTTTCGAATGCTTTTAGTCACCAGCAACAACGGTCGAGTGAGAATAGGGATCTCTTCATCAAGGGCTTAATAGAGATATATGGGCCACTATGGCGGAGTAAAATTACGTAATCCCCCCCATTCAGGGGATTACATAATCACTCCGCCATAGATGGCCCTTTGAACTTTCGGTGACCTTTGGCTGAAAAATTACATAAATATTTGAACTTTT
>JBCAUG010722488.1:0-12472 GCA_038406175.1 Haplosyllis leylae
AAGATGTTTCATTCCCCTTTTCCCCCCCCCCCCCCCAGGGAGCGAAGAGAGCGAACGAGCCACCTGGTGAAACTTTTTTCACAACCTAATATTTTTAGTCAGTAAAAGATGCCAAATCACCTTTTCTCAGTGTTTCTTCATCATAAATTGTGCCATAGAATAGTAATGAACATTATGTACAGAAGAGACTGAAGCAGCTTTTCTTTTGGATCATTTTGATTTCTACATTGATTTCCTTCTTGAAGAATACCATCACAGTCGTTCATAACTTGGTATTCTTTCCGGTTAGAACGAGCACCTTGTTACAATGAGAACCGCTTGCAATTTAGTATCCCAGCATCCCGGGAAAGGTATGAGCGGTGCAATCAGCCCGAGGATGTGAGTGATAATAAGCAGCTCGAGCTGTTGGCGAATTACACGGAATCTCATTCATTCAGCGCTAATGCCTAATTACATCCGTGTTAATTGTCGGAGCTGTTTCCTCGTACTTCACTAATTATTCACAACAACACTCTCCTGTCGCAGGTCCGTGCTAAGGGCCCGTTTACACCAAGCGTCAGCGTCAACGCAGAATCAACGCTGCAATGACGCTTGCTACATAACTCTCATTGAAATCAATAGAAACAGAATCGGGTTGCAACTCATTTTGGAGTGACTCCATTGATTTTAATGAGAACTATGTCACAAGCATCATCGCAGCGTTGACGCTTGGTGTAAAGGGACCCTTGGACAATGTCGTGTGTTATGAGAAGACGTTAATCCGCGTCGTGTGCTGAATAGTATTGAAAGATACGTAATGTTCAAAATATTTTAGAATTGAATTATATTGGGTTTGTATGTGCATACCATCCTTTTCTGTTGAAAGGAAAATAACCCTAGCTTTAATTCAATTTTACCACATTATTCTCCACAAGAACTGTTTCCATGACGACCATCATGGTACTGGAATATCCAGTTCCGGATTGATAGTGGAAGAATGTCTACTAAAGTAATCGTCTTGAAGACGAATTCACAGTGTGCAACAGCGACAGGTTTAGTTATCCGAATCAGGGCGCGTATGTCAGGAATCTGGAATGAAAATATCGGAAATGACTGGACGTGTTCACGCACCACACGTGAACGAGACACACGACTAGAATACACTTCTCGTCAATTCACTCATTGGTGGCTCGCTAGAGTCACCTTAGTGGTTGATTGGCTGTTTTTGCCCCAAAATTTTGGGCCCGTGATGGGGACCTACGAAGGCCTTTTGCGGCTCTGTGAATACAGATGGGGTGGGGATTTTACTTGCTGGTGGGGACATCTCAACACTATATGTCATAACCAAACTTTTTTGCACCAAGAGGTGGTGGGGAGCAAAAAAATAGTTCAAACTGCATGGGTGTGAGGCCTCGTGCCCAACGAGCCACCTGGTGAAACTTTCACTGCCTGATTTTTTCCTTTGGGTCGTGACTGTTAATTGTACTGCGTTACAAACTATTCCCAATGAAGAATATTTTTCGAGGTTTGGACTTTAACTTATAAGAGGAAAAGGGACTTTACAAACACTTCATTCTTATTTCTTATTTCTTTCCACCTGAAAATGTTACGAAATTATGAAGCTAAATTGTGAGACGAAAGACAGAGTAAGGTGTTCATTAATTATTTCTTAACTAATCAGGGGGACGAATTTCTCCAAGCATATCTGATCAACTTTGGAAACTCGAATAGTTGCTGTAATGGTTTAAATTTGATGTCACGAGAACATTTCAACGAACAGAATGCATGTAAAACCTTGATGGTGAAAGGTGAATTTTGTACATGTACACTGGGTTCCGGTTACAACGATTCCGGTTACAACGAGAACCCACTTAGAACGAGCAGATTTCTTTGCATAAAAATCACTGATAGCAATGTCATAAAGTTCGGTTACTACGAGTACCCTTCTACAATGGGTTTCTTTTCTGCATCTATTTACTCGTTCTAAGTGGGACCTAGTGTATATTTGTCGTAGCACAGCAGTACAACGATTAGACGCAAGAACAACATGCACCCATCAGCACGCATGTAATACCACGTCCTAACAATATTATATTCAATACAGCGCAACTGACAAAGACCCGCAGATAAACACTGAAAAGCCAGAAATCCTTTATTCGATGGGGATTTATGTCTATGTAATTCCAGGAATGGATTGAGCCGCCGCATCTGTTCTATCTCACACGTAATCAGCGTAATTCATGATAAAACGTAATTATCACTGCGAACCACATTTGCTTATTTGCATGACGGTTTCAGAATAAACGTTTTCAATTGGAAGACGAAGGAATTATTCCAGGAAGAACTGGTAAATTGCGAAAGCTGAACGCATTTGTAATTGGTCACCATTTGAAGCAAATTAGATGCAAATCATTTGAAAATCAATGTTTAAATATCCTGGTCATTTAGATTGGATCGCGAACATCACAATCTGATCGTTTCCTGCGAAATGGCCAAAGATTCTCCTTCGCCAAAACTGAGCCTAGTTGAGCCATTCTTAACTAGCTATAGTGATATTGTGTAGGAATGTATAAATCTCAACCAACTTCGTTCAACACCATCGTTTCTACGCGTAGACTGTATTTTGTTGTAGATCTACATAAACAGCAATGATGAGCAATCAGCAGAAAACATCCTTTGCTCTCCATCCCGGAATTTGCGAAACCCCTATTTTGACACTCCATTTTCTCAAAGATTTCCGGCTGCAAAAGTGGGATTACTGTCCAGGAGAATTGTGATCCGTCAATAATAGTATAAATCCTCCACTATTTTTGCCATAAAAGGGACAAAATGATTGTAAAGGAAGGTTGTGCTACACGTATGTTGCAATGTTCTGCAATCTGCATTATTTATTACGTAAGAGTTTTAAGTTGTGTTTCCTTTTCTTTCTTGCCTTTATGATAAATTGTTGCAAACCTACGCATTCTCAAAAATCCCACAAGCATTGCCTTGAAGTACAAGACACGTCGGATTCATTACTGACGGTGAAAAGGACGTCCCGTCGCACACGGTTAAACGCTTCGTGCACACAATGTGATATTTACGACACAAACCACTTCTCAGACGCTTCACACAAATCTCAGTTGTTGTGGTCTGGTACAATGGACAAAACCTTAAAGCTCTGTTTACACGTAGCGTATGCGTCTGCGTGTGCGTCAACGTCAACGTCTGCGTCAAGTTTTGTATTGAGTCAATGGTTGACACAGTGAATGGGTCTGAAGCCATTCTCTGCGTGTGCATTTGCGTCACCATTGACTCAACAGAAAACTTGAGACGCAAATGTTGATACAGATGCAAACGTTACGTGTAAACAAGCCTTAAAGGGATCAAACTTAAAAGCTACAGTGACTGGCAAATATTTGTCGCAGTTTTTTGTCAGGCACTTCGAGTTTTGTTGAAGTCAACTCCAAACCGACAGCACAATTAACATAGCAGTCCCGTGTGTGTTCGCTGTGGTGGATTTGGACTGACATGTTGCAATGTTACCATTCTGCACTCAGCATTAACAATGAATAAATTCTACGGGCGGTTTTCTTCGAACGCAATTGGGAATTTTCGTTTCCAACTTTTGTCCAAAGAAAAAATTAAATCAAGAAAGTTCCTTGGTCAAAGAAGGACCAAGTGAGGGTTAGGCGTTTGTGGCAAAAGCAAAAACAAGCATATAAGAATTTAGATCTAGCTATGGGTGACGTCCTCACATTATTTGCAGCCAATTTAGGATTTAAAAGACAATTTGACAACATTATTGTCATTCTACAGACACAGTAAATAAGTTCAAATACGAAGGAAATTCCCTATAATTGGGTACATTTATGCATTTATTACTGTTTGCTGATTTTTATCACCGACTCCGTCTCTGCGTGGTCATGACATTAAAATTTTTGTCAACAAGTGGACGTATCAAGAAAGCCCATTCGCCAAAGAAGGACCCAGGTGAGGGTAAGAATTTTGTTGCAAAAGCAGAAAAAAGCAAAGAATTTAGATCTTGCTATGGGTTGTTATACGTCCTCCTACTGATAAACAGTTGGTTGTTCACATTATTTGTAGCCAATTTAAAAGACAACTTGACAACATTATTGTCATTCTTCAGATAAATAAGTTCAAGTACGAAGAAAATGCCCTATAATTGGGTATATTATATATGTTTATCACTGTTTGCTGATTTTTATCACAGATTTCTTCTCTGCGTATATATGACATTAAAATTCTTGTCAACAAGTGGACGTATTGAACGTTGTTGACTTGAAGTATCCGAAAGTCATGTCATATTTTGGGTCTCAACCTAATTGTATTAGGTGTAAATTATCTTGTAAAAGATGCGCAAAAAGTGTCGCATGCCATTTGTTCCAGGTATGGTAGTTTTCTAATGGTGTCCACTTTGAAGATGATATATGCCATATGGCTGGTGGTATCTTAGCGCAGAAATGACTGGTGACATTGTGTCTTTAATGGTGTGTTCACACTGAGTGACACCGAGACCGAGAACGAGACAGAGATAGATAGCGAGACTGATTGAAATGGATTGCATAGAATTCTATGAAGCAGTTCACACTGCAGCGAGACAATATCAGTGATGCCATTGGCCAAGATATTTAATCGGTCTCATTATCGGTCTCGGTGTCATCCAGTGTGATCACACCATAATAGCTTCCCCTTTCGGCGGTTTCCATTCTTGGTAGGTTGACCATGGCCGCAGCTTGTCCTCATTGTTTTAACATCGAACCCATTTGTGACCGACCGTTAGTTTGCTGGTTTTAACCATGGTACAACTGCAGTATCCTTAAGGTCTGCTCACACTTATCGCCAATGTTTGTGTCTGCGTTCGTGCAAGTTTTGAATTGAGTGCAATGGTGACGCACACGCAAAAATCTGCGTTTGCATTTGCGTCAACATTAACACAGTGTTGAAGTTGATGATAACGTTGACGTTGATGTAGATGCAGACGTTACGTGTGAACAAGGCTTTAGGTGCCGTTAGCTGGAACAGGACCCGTGTCTGTCGTGAGTCACTAACGTGAGCCATACAATTAGACATAATGAAGGAAGTAATTATTGAAAATAGCTCGACATCAGTGGCTACAATTAACACACCTTGCCCTCTCAGTGGTTTACATGTTATTTTGTTTTCACTTTTTTAGACAGATACGAAAAAAGTTAATACAATGCCCAGGAGTCTGCCCCACTCTAAAGTCCAAAAAAAGATGTCATTGTGGCAATTAAACTCAAATGTCATTCTTCCAAATTTCCTGAAAGCTTCCCAAATTTTGAAGTGGACAGTAACCACAGTAGTATATTAACTGAGGCCATGTAGTATTTCTTTCGTGAGACTGTGGATTTGTTGTCGTTGAAAATTTTGTTTTCAAACATAAATTCTGTGCATAAGTACTGTGGTTTGTATATCCTGTTGCTTTGATCAGTGGCTTATTTAACTT
This sequence comes from Haplosyllis leylae, assembly GCA_038406175.1. Lineage (NCBI taxonomy): Eukaryota > Metazoa > Annelida > Polychaeta > Phyllodocida > Syllidae > Haplosyllis > Haplosyllis leylae. The sequence goes on from JBCAUG010722488.1 coordinate 5,450, forward strand.
CCTCCGAGGCTATACTTTTGTTATGTCTTATTCACACCACCTGATGTAAACAAACTGAATTTGCCGAGATATCTTTGATTTTCACGAACTTGTGAAGCCTCTAGCCTCACGACCCGCCAACCTAACCAACCCACCCGCGCATTCCATACCCGGTAGAGCCGTGGGTACCGTACCTGTACGTAGACGTGGTTTTTCTGAGCCCGAATCTTATGTCACGATTATCGGAAGCTTTCTCACCGCTGAGCCAAGGGGAACCATGTACCACAGCGAGGGACCCAATAGGCTTGAACCGCAGCCAAGTAGACCGTAACGTGGCTGACAGGCTCGTAGATACTGCGATTGTTGGTGGTGAATGTTGAATTGTGTTTAAGTGCGAATTTTCCGTTCATTTATCACGAAAAACTTCTCAGCAATTTTATTCATACAGAATGTGCTTCCTTTTTACATGATGGTTTGTAAATTAAATTTGTTTATTGTGTCTGAAGACGTTTTTTCTGGCTCATTGGAGTCCGCATAGTGGTTGAATTCGGGGGACCCATAACATTTTAGAAATATGCCCTGGCAGTTTTATAATAAGTAGGCCTACTTTAAGCTGCAGTCATTGCTTGGAATTTGTTTACACATGCATGACGTCATTTACGTGCCAGCAATGCCAACGTTCAACGACGCAGCGTCATTTTTATGTCTGACGGTTACGATGTGACTTATCAAACAGACATCGTAAACGTCCATCCTTCAGTCTGTTTTATCTCTCCTTGAGCTTATCAGTCGAATGGGCGTTATCTCACAGAAACGAGACCAAAAAATCTACGTGTTCTTTTTTCTGCTGTATCACATCAATAACACTGACTTTACGTAGTTCGATTATTCTGTCAATATTTACCAAAGATCAACTTTACCTAGATGAGCAGTTTATTGCTATTTGTACAAAGACCTAGGTGTTTGTGTTTGTATATTAATGGAAAGAATAGAACAGTTAATAGGCGCTTTAAGATGTGACCAATTAAGGATCAGAACGCAATTACATGAATGTGCGCGGTGCAGCCTGGACCAGTAGAACACATTTACCACAGTAATGTAATTGCCACCAGTAGTGCTGAGGTCTACATTGCCCTAAAGGGACATCATTTCTACATTTGGCTTGCCACTGAGCAGAGCCTGTGTGAGGAGAGAACAAGTGAAAATACGACAGTCACTTAAGGAAATAAATGTCACACTTTAAGGGAATATTCAGCAGGATAACATTTGAGAGATTATTCATTAGGAATTCATTTGGGATTTGTGAATTTTAAGTCACCTTAGTTTGAGTTAGGTTGGTTTGTTATTGAAATGATGGAATAACAGTGGATTGTGGATAAAAACAAACGTGTAACAGAAGTGGCTGTGTTCGTATGCGACAGGTATGGAGGGTGATAATGTGGGAGGTACAGACATCATTGAAAACCATGATTTCATCAACGGTGATATAAACAGTGACATCAAGTCAGCAAAAAACGGGATAAACAACAACATTGGGGAATTACACGATTTTGATGTAGATGTATCAGAAGGAGAGGAGGGTGAACCTGATATCATGGGTGAACCAGGACTTGTAAACACAGCTCTTGATAAGATAGGTCGCACCGAGGTAGATGTGTTCGGCGATGATCCGGAGGAGCCTGTGATTGAGAGGAAGGCGTACAGTAACCCAGAGCTCCGGGACCTCATGCTGCACCCCAGGGTGACGGGGTACGACCCGGGGGACGGACCCAGGGAACTGACGGAGGATGAGTACCAGGAGTTCCTGGAGGATTCCGAGTGTCTGGTTGAGAACGGAGATGTTGAACCCGAGGTTCCGGATTGCGACGAACCTCATGGTGATGTGGATGAACCCATTGAGGTAGAAAATGAGACGGGTTTGAAGAAATTGGCCCCTAACATGGGAGACATTTCTCCACTGGATGAGTACCCACCACTGGGTGGTTTCCATGGATTCGGGGACTCCCATGGTGTAGAAGATCCAGATGGTCTGTCGGATTGCTCTGATATAGATGAACCACGTGAAGGAAGTCCAGAACCGGATATGTGTTACCCACCACATGCGCCTGCGCATGAGTACCTGGACCCGCCCTCTAGTGACGACGAGGATCTCATGCCTGCGGACACTGCTGACTCCCTGGAAAACATACTCAATGACTCCGTGGAGAGGGAGGCTGTGGCGGAACTCAGGAATAAATCCAAGAATAAGGTGATTACTCGTTTGCTTTGTCATTGCTGGCTCGTTTACAGTCAGCTTAGAAACTGAAAGAGGGGGGGGGGGGTCCATAGCATTTAGCGAATATGCCTTGGCACTTTTAGGCCTACTTTAAGCTGCAGTCATTGGTGGGAAATTGTTTACACAGAATGTCATCATGACGTCATAATGTCATCATGACGTTACGTCATAACAGCGACCAGCCCGTTGTGACTTTTCACGACGTCGAATTTTGTTCTTATTGCTTCGAGATATCAATAAAATGTGACATCAGCAACAGTAGCCATCACAATCATTTTTATTCAAGCCTTAAATTGATGAATGTGGTTGTTGACATCACTGTCTGAGACTTAAGCATCAGGGTGTCTCTTCAACGCACCCCATGATTGCTGCATTGAAAAGATCTTTGTGACCAAAACATTGTTAACTCCCCCCAAGTAAACGTAATCAACCTGGATTATAACTAGTAGCCTGTGGATAATCCAGCCTGGGCTCCAGGCAGGTGGATTATCATTACAGGGACTGTACGTGTTAATACGTGTGACATCATGTCGACACAATTGTAGATTATTATGAGCAGCTTGTGAAATCGTATTATTATGTAAAATCATTGTTTAATTGAAGTTAAGACAAAGTCAACATTACATGACAAGTTAATAATCCCGAGAGATTAGCAAGAAATTCCGCCGCTTAGATCCCAGAGTAAACAGATTTGGACGAGAAAGAGATAGAGCCTTGATTGATGATAAGACAGTACGTCCGTGACAGTAAGGGTCCGTTTATACCAAGCGTCAGAGTCAATTTACGTCAACGCTGTGATGACGCTCGGACACAGTTCTCATTGACCACAATGGAGTCACTCAGACAGGGGTTGCAACCCCCATCTCAAGCAACTCTATTGTGGTCAATGAGAACTGTGTTGCGAGCGTCAGCGCAGCTTTGGCGCAAATTGACTCTGATGCTTAGTGTAAACAGACCCTAACACGGCTATCGTGCGTGGACCTGTTTAAACCTAATTGCCTTCGATCAACATGAAATATCCTAAATTTTATGTAATAGGCCTTTGCTTCATCCTGAGTTAAGTGAAATGAAGGCAATTACTTACACTTGGGAATGTGGTGCTAACGTGGCAAAACACGAAACGTTATTTTGATACGCTTGGTTAGATTCTCCTGATACGTCTCTCTGTGTACTAAATACATGTACCAGTAATAAGTCATTTAAAAGACTTCATCATGGCCGTGTGAAGATGGTACTCGAGACTAAATAAGATCCGCACGGTGTATTTAAGCGTTGTCTCTGTTGAATAGACGTCCTGCTAAATACTTCATGGGAACGTGTGTGCTTTTTGTTCGTTTAAGTGATCTATGTGTGTACGGTACTATTGAAAATCTGATCCATTAACCAATGAAGATAGAATTTCAATGGGAATAGAACTCTTGTGTTAAAGGTAATTGAAAAGGTATCTGTCGTGTATTCATGTACACTTCCTAAGGCTTTCTCTCTGTGAAAAAAGCCTTACCAACCTGACACCGTATGCGTATGCGTACCAGCGCCTTTTTCTGGCCTTGATGTAATGTATTGTTTGACTTGGAGATTGAGGACACCGCATAAGACAAATGGGATAAAAATCCACATTACTATGCGCATAGTAATCTACTGAGGCTTTACATTCGGAATGTAGCATTTACAGTAAAATTACATTTTGTATTAATTGGATGTGGTTTATGTCTAGACTATGTAGGGATGGGCTTCAATGTTTAGAAAGAAAAACAGACAAAAAACGTCAAACTAAATCGCGTGAAAGACGCCCACACCGTCCCCGAATACCCCCCCCCCCAACAAATCCATCCACTGACTTATCCTTATATTTAAATGTCAGAGAAAAATAAGAAAGAAACTTGGTTAATTGGACAGATGAGAGACTTTCAATATAATTAAACGTTTGCTGAACGATGCCATGGATTCCGACTATTAACGTTTACCTTGGGAAAACACGAATGGAACGAAGGGGCTTTTCTTTTCACGAAAGACATAAATGTCCACAGAGAGATGAATCACGAAGCCCCGTGTACTGAAACAGGGCATGACAATTTGTTTACTTAGTATGGGTTATTATCGTTCCTGCCAAAATACTTCGAACCTTTTCCAAGTACAACTACATACCTGGATTTGTCATGGGCCAGTTTGTGTTGCCAATTTCTATCAGTTACTCAGATTCTTACTCAACCTTTAAAAATAGGTTCGCAATTTTGTGTGTGATTTGTGCTCAATTTTATGGGAGTACTGAACGCGTAACGTTGTTTGTGAACAAGAAGTACAACTCATGGATACTTAGATGTACTTGTATGGTTGTTATTCGGCTGAGTGGTGAAAGATTTGCGGCCCCACCCATGTGTCGTATTGTGTGGCAGACAAATATGGCGTGAACAGTACAAAACCTCCTTTGTAAAAACTCAACTTGAGACTTTATCTCGACATTTATTAGTTTCTTCTCAGCAAAATATCTTTTTCATTAGATAAAAAGTTTCAAATTTCTAAAAGGTCATTAATTTGTTGAAGACAGCTAGAAAATTGTTTCATTCAATCTCTTATTTTCTGGAAATTAGACACATTGTCAGCAAAATAAAAAGATTTCAAACGATGCATAATGGCAAAAAATGTAACTCTGTCAGTCTGTGGATACTTTGACGCATTCATGTGGACAGACGAACAGCAAACAAAGAGAAGATTTGCCATAAGTCTCTGCATCAGTGTTGGTCTATGGGATCTGACAGATTAGCTTTTATAGTGGGAGATCTAATATTTATTTACGCCGATGAGTTTGGCTTTGGGATCTAGATGTTACCTCACCTTGAAGAAGAGAGCTTAAAATTTGACATTAAATGGAAGGCATTTCACAGCTCATTACAAGTCAGTGAACAACCCCTCGATGCGGGACGGTTTTAGACAACCGGTACATTTAGTAATTGGAGCAATTGAAATTCTTAGGTCTAATCCTCAAACAACATTATTGTGCCTCACTGCGCATACATTAGTTGGTGTGTTAAATCATAGGGGCGCCCGTACCCTTTTTAAACTCGATTACAATGAAGGTCTTTTACCACAATAATTGTAGATATGGCTGGCTTCCGGATATTTTTTTTTTAGCTTTTTGTGTTTTGATTACAGTATAGTTGTATCATCAGAAATGTAAATGCAGTTCGTCAATAATTATTCTGTCGCAAATAGTTTTTAATATTACTCAGACAATATTATTCCGGGATGAAAGAGAACACGAATGTACACTGTGAACTGTAACAATAACAGTGACTTTCATTTCTTTATAAATATAATGCACATTGGGATTTCGCATACAATGTTTGAGAACGGTTTTTGTTTCGACCTGTTGCACGTACTCTACCTTTCGTCCGGGATGTAATGAAGGGTTTCCAGTGAACGGTTCCTTCTTTGTGCTTTTCTTTATTTCCTCGTTACATTTATTCGGGAATTAGTGGTATGTTTTGCAGCCATGTTGCTGGTAACGCACGACTGGTGTATGTATTCAGTTCACTATGAATTGTTCTCTGCCGGAGGGATTACAACCAGTATTTACATACATTAAAGGCCTTACCCACATCAATCAGAGGTAGAGAAAGGTGTTGAGGGCTACCAGCACCAAGAAACGTGTTTTAGTTTGTACCTTAGCTTCTGGTACTGTGGCCCCCGCATCTAATGATGTATTTACACTGCCTGTCACTGGGTTAGATATGGCAACTCGTTGCGGACGTTTTGAAAGGTACACAGCATACTTTTCTTTTGATACAAAATTACAATTTTGAGATCGGTGAAAGGAAAAAATGTCCATTTTATTTAAAAATTTAGATGCTCAGACATGTAGAAGCGCATGGTCTTGAAGTTTGTCTATTTTCTGCGGTGAGGTTTTAGTGCGCTGATTCACTCGGTACGATCCGGTGTAAGGTTTTAGTATTTCAGATTTTCAGGTCGTTTTGGAGGTGACTTTTTGACCAGACGAAATAAATATAATTGCACCTTAGTACAGTAGAGCCTTTCTTAACGAGGCACTGTATTCTAGGGCCACTTACTGGACATATTTTTAATCATTTTACTTCTGTTTTTCTGTGAATATTTATAGTAAGATACCATTCTATTCCAACGTCACCTGTCATTTTTCTTTGCAACCTAAAGTCGCTTTACAAAAATGTCTTTCATTCCTGTACATAAAAATAACTATTGTGCGTATAAACGTATAAGTGCAGATCATGACCACAAACGATTCATACCGTCGGTCCCTGTACGACGTGAGTTATGTTTCACTTTGACTGGTCTTGGCAGCGGAACTTATGTGAACATCTCTGTAAGGTTAAACATCCCTCAGACCTCTGTATAATGTACTGTATTTCTCTCAACGTGTACTGTGTGTTATCCACATTAATCGTAGTGCAAATAGTGATAGCCTTGTCCTTGATAAGGTTATGTTACTAGTGGAAAATATTCAGACTATGCTGCACTGTTGAAACATGTAGCACTTAAAAACATTTTCTCCGAATTTGACAAATTACTACATGTATTCGTGGTTTGTTTTGATGCCGACTTGACACTGGACCTTTTGCAATATTGGTAAAAGCTTCGACTGCGCTTTTCAGAAAATCACATTGTAAATATAGATGTTTATAATAAGACCACTCAAGTATTCCTAATTTTGGTTCAAAATGTTTTTCAAAACCTTGTTACCGACCGCGTACGTAGTACGGAGGGAGGTTATGTTTTCACAGGTGTCTGTCTGTTAA
>JBCAUG010722499.1:0-12471 GCA_038406175.1 Haplosyllis leylae
TTTACATGTGTATTTTGGAAGTAGATTTATTTTGCACTACACTACACTGCACGCTATTCATAATTTATGTCAAATGGTGCCATCACTGAAATTAAACATGAACTATTTAAATTCTTTTAATTTCCTCCACTGTGCTTCAGTGGATTAACTGGAAGGTGTTAACTTTTGAGAACTAAACTGAAGTGATATTGGTCACACTTCCCACCAGTAAAGTTTCTTCACTACCTCCTTCCTTATCAATGCATTTTGTCGATTTGTTATAATTTACACTAGTTCCTTTTCTAACTTTACTGATTCAAAGCTATCAGAATAAAGATCCAAGATCCTTTATGTCTGTCTGTCATCCGATCTGTATTAAAGACTATTGTCCACAGCAGCAGCATTTTTTTAACATGAACATTTTCTCAACTGGGTGACCTACAAACACTTCTATTTTTTTCTTTGAATTAAGTTATTTTAGTCTGGTTAATTATAATAAACAATTAATGTAAAATTTGCTCCTAGGATAAGCTGTGCAAAAAATCTGTTCTGTTGACAGAAATGAAATTTATGCCCTTTTTCATTGGCATCAACAAATTCTCCCACACAGCCGGAAAACTAGCTGATTTGCGGTAGATATTGTCCAGTTCTTTAATTATCATAATAAATCCTTTCTATCATTGTATCATTATATTTGTCTCTGAAACAGGAAATTTGAGCCATAATGAACCAGAGTTTTCCAGTTGATAATTTGATATCTTTATCGAAAAGCTTTTCTTTTCATAGTCTGAAACGAAATGTCCAAATTCACAGTGCACATTCATTTGTGGCATCCAGGGAAACATTGTACAGAAGGAATTTCTGCAGCGGTTTGGGTAAACCTAATTTCGGAACTCTGACAAACAGATTTTGCGGACTCGTCTCCAGCAGTTGTTTCCTGATCGCTTCTCTGCAGAAATTTCGTAAATTTATGTTGGCCTCCTTCTTTTTTTCATTCAATTCTTCTCCCATTTCTCCTGCTGCATACAACACCTTTAGTACTTGTTCTTTGTCTGGGTTTGTGTAATATTGCAGGCACAATTTGCTAGCAGTCTCACCATGGTTATTCATATGGTTCACATTAGCTCCTGCAGCAAGAAGTGCTGTTACACGTTTCTTTAAATCAGATCCTATCTCTTTAAATCAGATCCTATCTCACACCTATCAGCAATATTTACATCCGCCCCTGCAGCTATGATGATCTGCAGAGATAAAAGTGCATTTTTCCGTGATCTGGCTGCATCCATCAAAGCTGTTCTACCTTGTGTATCCTGACAGTTCACATTGCCTCCTGCTGTTGTAAGGATTTCTACACATCTATAATGACCGTGAAAAGCCGAATGCATGAGGGCTGTGCCACCATTTTTATCCTTGAGATCCACATTGGCTCCTGCTTGTATCAACATATCCACACATTTATCACATCCTTCAACTGCAGCCTGTATAAGAGCTGTTTCACCCCACTCATTCTGATAATTCACATTCGCCCCTTTCTGTATCAATATGTTCACACACTTGGCATAGCCCCTTCTGGCTGCTTCTATCAGAGCTGTGGTCTTATAATTATCTTGATGATTCACATTGGACCCTGCCTGTATCAATAGCTCCACACACTTGTCGTGCCCTCCCGCAGCTGCTTCTATCAAAGCTGTCTTCTGACGGTGATTTTGATAATTCACATCAACTCCCGCTTTTATCACCTGCGACAGACTCTTGTCATGTCCTGTCTTTGCTGCATCAATCAAAACGTTTCCTAAACAGGAAGTGATGTCATATCCGGAACATGTCTCTGATTCGTCACTCATTCTTGTTTCACTTCTACGTGAGACACTAGGAACACATTTAATAAAGGATTAAGAACATATGGTGGGATTAGATGATGTTGTGGTATTCTGATTTCTATGGAGTAAAAGAAAAAATGTTTGGTAAGATTTGGACGGTGTTGAGGAAAATTGCTCCTGCGAGGTCCCACTCTTTACCATGCAGCTGTCGTATACACATTCTAACGTTGAGAGCCTCACAAGGATCCAACCAGATGTGTAGCCAATAGCTGGAGACGTAAGTCGGAGCCAATCAAGGTCAAGTTCGACTAGTACTTAAGGTAGTGCACGACAGAGTAACAGTGTGCTTCACGCAGTAACGTGCTTATGCTTGCAGAGCGTTGTGAAAATAAATGATGTTTGCAAACTCTCAAAAGGTTACTTTTTGAATAGATGAAATATTGGATAACCCATTTGACCTTGTTTCATGATCTTTATCCCTGTTATCTTATTCATAATCTCTCACATCTATCTGGAATGATGTTGCATCAAGTAAAGTTCCAAAAAAATAATCTCGATCGGAAGAGAAGAGCCGTTTACTGTTCAAGGATTTGATTCAAGTGCTCGGAAGTACAAGGAGATGGGGTACCCCCCCCCCTCCACTAGACTGACAAACAAACTGAAACTACCTTCCCATCCTTCCGATGCGGCGTTAATAAGTTCTGAAAACAATCTCGTCGAGGGGAATATTTTGACCTTGATCAAGGACCATGTGATCTTAATAAACAAAGTTATAAAGTTTAGTGAATTTTGCTTACGTCAGACTTTTTGCCAAATGACAAAGTATTCACCTGAACAAATGGGTTCTTCCTGTCGCAAAGAAAATCAACGAGTGTTTTGGTGTCTATCAAAATGGATGCAGCCTCGATTTCATAGTCAGGGTGATGGAACAGTTACTGATTGATTTCATGTTCCTGCATTATTTTATAGCAGTATAGTTAAAAAGGTTGGCCCCAAGACAAAAAACAAGCTTAAAGATCTTAATTAATAGAAAACTCCAACGTCCCTAGCAACATCTGCTGAATCTGTATCTGAACCATTGAAGTGTCCTTGAAAACTGTCTTCGCTTCAGTTTCAAGTGCTGAATTAGCTAGGCTGGTGCACCACCTTGGAGATTGATGTGCCATTCCAAATGTAAATATTTGGTATCTCGTATGTGGTTGAGGGAGTTTTTTGGTCACTTTTTTAGAAGGTGGAGGGGAGCAGTGCCCATACACCTTAATTTACATACAGCTGTCATATACAGTAATTAACATGCATGGTAACATGCAAGATAGAGGGGGGCTGAACTGAACATTGGAAAACTTTGAAAAGGTGGCAGTGAGCATTGGCAGCCATATTGGATCTCCTATATGGCAGCCATTTTGATTTAAATATGGCTGCCAATCAACATAGGAAATTTCTTCTGGTGTTTTGCTCAGAGTTTGTGGGGAATAGATTCAGAACATTGAACATTCATCATTGATCATTCTTGTTGGTGACTTGTAGAGAGTTATCTTATAGATGAAAATGGGGTGGCTTCAAGAGTATTTTGGGAATTTTATCAAATATTATTTTTGCATGGAGGGGAGCATGCAAGATGAGATTTAACCCACGTAAGGTGAGATTGAAAATAACTTTGGAAATCATTGGCGAGTAGGGGGGTACCAGGGATGTGACCCCCATCTGGGTCCAAATTCTTACATTTTCATGTAGTTTTTAGGAAATATTTGGCAAAATAATAGGTTGGCACCCCACCTTAGGGGCACTGGAAACCAGATTGGGGTGACAGAGGAGCACATGGAGGTGTGGGGGGCAAGATGAGGGGCACTGACAGGCTCATAGGTTGCTGGGGGGCAACTGGGGGCCAGACTGGTAGGGACACCAGTTTTCTGATTCTACCTGCTTCCCTGATAAGGGGTACCCCAAAAAATCACCTTAAAATCAAGTTGTACAGGTGGTAGTGGGGTTAGGTAGGGGAGTATGTCTCTAACTGTGAATACATCATGATTCCCTTCTTCTATCTATGCACAGCAATTTGTTTGAAAGTTGACTTTATACAAATATTCAATTGCACACTATAAAGTCTTGACTAAAGATAAAGACAAGCTGTAAAAATCATATTGTAGGCGAGGTCATTCTTTTTCTAACGCAATATGAATAGACTTCCACACTTGAGCAGTTGCAATACTACATCCAATTTAGTCATTTCTTCAGGGATTTTTAAGGGGGTAAGGATCACCCGAGATAACAATTCAGAAATATTTCTCAGATTGCTTGGTGACCTTATAGAATTGGTTGTTTAGACGTAGGGGCTCTGTTACAAAGTACAGGTACGATGCTGGCTCCATTATGGATGGATTCCAGGCATTGTGGTATGTGCAGCCGGCTTTACCTGTGGTCCGCTAGAGGGCGTGCGGACAGGAAAATCGCCGGCAGTGGCAAGTTGACCGTAAAAAAGACAAGAACGAATTGGCAAGAATGAATAACATTATTATCTTGTTCAGTATTGTAATTTATAAATGTCTGATTATTGGATGAATTAGATTGTGGGATTTAAAGCAACAAGTCATGTTGCAAACAGGTGATTCAAAATCCACAGAACTAAGGGTCCATTCACACTTGACGACGTCTATGCACTTATGTTTACTTTTTTTGTCGTCAAAAATGAAAAGAAGAAATGGGTTGCATGATCTATGAGACCATTCACACTTGACGACAAAAAAAAAATCATGTCGTTGTCGTCAAGTGTGAAAGCACCCTAAGGTACGCATGACCATCTTGAATATCATTCAGTGTGATGAGTATACTTGCATCAAAACTGATTTCTCCCTAACATAGAGTCTACGAATTCAAACAAAACTTTTTAGAGTACGTATTTTTTAAATTCAGAATTACGTTTCTTTGTCTGCACAAACATTGCTTATTCTCATTCAATTTCACATATTTTATGATAATACATCAAAATCTGCTTTTTCTGATATTATGCAAACATGCATAACTGACGGCAATCACAACTGCCTCATTTTTCCTTTTAACTGATTTTCTTTAGGAAAAGTCTGTACTCTAGATTAAAAATGACGGCGCACTCACATTAAAGAAAGGTTTTTTCTTCCATTGTTCTTAACTGCGCATTCACCCTTCGTGTGTGAGGCCCGTACAACTGTAGTTGAATCAATACTGCTGTCGCCGCGGATACTGATGTTGTCTTCTGTTCTTAGTGCAACTTAAAATCACACAACTCAGTTGTAACTCGAATGTCACAGATAATAGGTTTGGTGAAAATTGGTTGTTAGAAATCAGTCCCTGACAACATTGAAACAAAGTGGCAGCTTCGCACAAAAATAACTGCATCATGCTTCTTCTGATAACGTCTTAATCCTCCTCCTCGTGCTTATCATCAAAATTTAGTGAGCAATTATATAGCAGGATATTCTGCAGAAGCGTGGGGACCCCAAGCTTTCTAATCTTGACGAACAAATTCTCATGCTCATCTAAATTCTTAAGATGCTTCCAGATGATATCACGACACCAAAAAGTCAAAGGCATCTCTTTTCTGGGCGTCGTTGCATTCAAAAGTTCCTCTTCAACGTAGAACTTGGTTTCACCAGCCACCAGCAGCAGTCGCTGAATTTGGAGCCGCTCCTTCTTTATGATATGCTTAAAGTTAAACCAGACTTGGTTTACTTTGGCTCCTGCAGACAATAATACCTTCAACGATTTGATTCGGTTGGGAGTTTTAGAGTGAAGAACCAAAGCGCCAATTGCTGTTCTGCTTCCAAAGTATTTTTCCTTCATGTTCACATTAGCTCCTGCGTTTAGCAGGGTTTTAATGCATTCCCAATTACCTTTCCTTGCTGCATAAATAAGAGCTGTGTCACCGTATGCATCTTGTTGGTTTACATCAGCTCCTGCTCCAGCTTGTAACAAGAGCTCCACACATCGAGCACTGGTGCTTTCAGCTGCTGTCATTAAAACAGTCACACTGCCTCTACGTAACATATTCACGTCACCTCCAGCATTTAGGAGGATATTCAAACATTCCCAATTACCTTTCAATGCTGCATGCATAAGAGCTGTGTCCTCATATACATCTCGAAGGTTCACATCAGCTCCTGCTCCAGCTTGTAACAAGAACTCCACACATTGCCCATTCCCACCTTTTGCTGCTTTCATCAAAACTGTCATTTTGTTGGAACTTAATATGTTCACATCGGCTCCTGCTTTCAACAGAAAATCCAAGCATTCAGCATGACCATTGATTGCTGCCTGACTCAAATGTGTTTCATCATCTGATTTACCATTCACATCTGCTCCTTTTCTCAACATCTGCTTCAGCACTCTCATGTTTCCTCTTCTTGCCGCTGTTGCAAGTGATATGTTCAAGTACTGGTTTGGCTCTTTCGAGCTCATGTTGTTTTCTTTCTATAAAATACAAAGCAATCGAGTTTTTCCTTATAAAGACACATTCTGTAGAATTCTATGGAATTCTATGTAATGTGATAAATCACTGAAGCATGAATTAGGATCTATTTAAATGTTGCCTACGTTGCCTGTGTCTCTGTGGCGCCCTGCTAGCACCTCTAACTCTTAAACAAGAGATAGGGGGTTCAAATACCATTTTTTACAAATTTTAATTTTAAATTCTGTAGAATTCTACAGAATCTCATTAGGAAAAACTCGATTGCAGATGGAATTTTGCTTTACAAAACATTTTTACGCGTAAGTGCATAAGGAACACTGAAGTGGCCAGTAGATTGCAGCGTTGAAAAGAAATTGTGTGATACATTGCAAGTCAAAATTTCGCCTTCGCTTTTACACTGTGTAAATCAATCTTAACGACAACCTTCTGTTGAAGATAGAAACTTCGATATTTTAACTGATTTTAAAAAAAGTAAAATTCTTCACCGTTGATATTTTTCCGTTTCAGATTGCTTACGTCGCGTCGGATCTAACTTCCCGAACTACATGAGTTTACCGAAAATTATCAGGGTGAGCAACGTTACTTTTCGCAGGTTGAAATAAATTCTTAACAAGAAAGTCCTCCTGCGTAAACGCAAGAGGCATACCGTCTGCTGTGTAGCAACTCTCCCGGCTGAGTACCCAACCCCCCGGCTAAGTACCCCCCAGCTGAGTACCCCCTGGCTGAGTACCCCCTTGACTGAGTAACCCTCCTGGCTGAGTACCCCTCCGGCTTAGTACCCACCTGCCGACTGTGGGACTAAGTACGGCCCCTCTGGCTGTGGGACTGAGTACCCCCCTCCCAGCTGTGGGCCTGAGTACCCCCCCCCCCTCAGACAGATCGCCCTGGATAGACCCCTGACTATATTGATGATCAGAAACCTATGAAAACAGTACCTTACCGTCATACTACGTATGCTGACGGTCATAAAAACATTTGACGTAAATCCGCTAAAGGTCCATCTACACCAAGTAAAAACGAAAGCGAAAAGCACCTGAAGGGGTTTCGCTTTCCTGGATACGAATGAACCTTAAATTATTCAGTTTACTAGTAGACGAGAATACTGGAATGTGTTGGTGTGTACTTACCCTAACGCCTCGCTTGCAGGTGTACCGTAACGATAGCGATTGTTCGGACGCATGTCAGTGCCTGTCTAACGGTACCTTAACGTGCCACCGCCTTCCGTGTCTCCCCAACACAGAGTGCAGACAGAGCCAGATGGTTTTTGGTGAGTAATAAAGAGGGTAAACAGTACCAGATGATGTTTGCATAGAATGGAGACAGAACTTATAAAAGTAATAGGAAGTACTTTTATCCAGAAGACAGTAGTGAATGTTTATGAGAAACAAAAAGTAATGAATCCGTTTTATATTTCCAGTTGTACTTGTATTTCCGGGTGTACCTGTATTTCCGGATTTAATTGTATTTCCGCTTGTACCAGTATTTCCGGTTGTACTGGTGTTTCCGGTTGTACACATATTTCCGATTCCGTTTTCAGCTCACGGTTCGGGGTTCGTGCGGCCGGACCGAGGACAATGTCGGTGCATCAGGTCCGAGATCATCTGCGCGAGGCCCGTGAGGATCCCACAGAAACAACGCACAGGTACGTAACAACCACAGAAACAACGCACAGGCACGTAACAACCACAGAAACAACGCACAGGTACGTAACAACCACAGAAACAACGCACAGGTACGTAACAACCACAGAAACAACGCACAGGTCGTAATAACAGTCCGCAACAACACAGGTGCGTTACAACACAGAAGCAACACATTTACGTAACAACAAACCACAACAACACACGTACACAACAACAGCCCGTAACAATATATAACAGGTATGTAGCAACCACAGACACAACACACAGGCATTTGTCCGCCTTCCTACACAGATATTTCAGACAGTGGTGTAGTTATCACTGGAGGGACTCTGGATTATTCATCTCACAGAGACACATCTGTTACACTTCCATTATGACGTCACATCGTTTAAGAACGGACATCTACAGTCAAGTTGGAGAGGGATTGCAAGTTTGAGTAAAATTTTGAACAACTGCGTCCGCCTCTCAATGTGAAACTTTACCTTTACAGGTTTGTTTCTGCACGTCGGGTACAGCGTGACAGAAATCGGTCTGCTCGAAAAGAACACCATTCTGCGCTTCAACTATGGAGAGATGACAGACAGGCTGGCTGACCTCCTCAACAAAGACTCTGCTGAACAGGTGAGTTCAACCAGAAGGAGATGACAGATAGACTGGCTGACCTCCTCATCAAAGACTCTGCTGAACAGGTGAGTTCAACTGGAAGGTGATGACAGACTGTTTGACCTTTTCAACAAAGACTATGCTGAACAGGTGAGTTCAACCAGAAGGAGATGACAGACAGACTAGCTGACCTCCTCAACAAAGACTTTGCTGAACAGGTGAGTTCTACCAGAAGGAGATGACAGACAGACTGGCTGACCTCCTCAGCAAAGACTCTGCTGACAGATGACATTGCCCAGTATGGTTTACCTGTGTTGTAAAAGACAATTCCTTTCACAGGAAGCTTGAAAAATACGTCTGGGGGGAAAGTAGGTTAAACTTAGTGAATAACCGATGTTTCTTATTTTCAGTTTTGTGAGCTGTCGTTATACTTCCACGAGGCGGCAGGAAACATTATTTTCCAAGTAACAGTGTCTCCACACAGTCAATCAACTAACATCAGAGAGGTAAAAAAATCCACCTCACGTTGTTACCACTTGAATTGAATTCAATCCGGCTTTTTCAAAATGACTTCACTGAATTCCTGTAATTACAGTAAATCTTATTGCTGAATATGGTTACCTAAGAACAATGGACTTGACAATGGTCATTGCACACGAACCATTTTCAGTGCATTTAAATTATCTTAAGATCATTGCTATTGTCTCATTACTCTGAGTAAGTTTTGAGGTCTAAAATTAATTGTTACTGGAAATGGTTGACTAACTATTTACCAGTAACGAACCAATCTCAGTCAAAAAAAGTCTACATGTAATTACAGTAATTACACAAGTCTAATTTTGAAAAAGCTCTCATATGTTGGAGTTTCCAGGAGTCTAATTTTGAAAAAGCTCTAATATGTTGGAGTTTCCAGGAATGATTTTCACGAATTCAATCGGGTTTTCCCTTAATGGTAGGTTAGGTAATTTAACAAATTTGTTGAATTAGTTAACACAATTCAAACTGGTGATAGTCAATGATGGTAATCAATCCAAATTGGCAATGGTAAGTTCACTATGGCTAGTTTTTTAGCACTTATTACTAGCAATAGTGAATTTATTGTTGCTCATTCAGATCGATTACTACTGTTGACTACCACAAGTTTGAATTACATTTAACAAATTTGTTAAATGACCTAACCTACGATTAAGGGAAAACTCGAATGAATCGTGAAAAAGTCCAAAAGGGGCATGGTTACCTCATGTGCGAAAGGGGATACATTTCCAGATGTAGTAGCAAAGATAATTGTTAATTACTACCTCTGGGTAAGTTTCAATTCAATGAAGTCAGTGGCAATAGACACCCACCCAGAAGTGCAATTGCTGGGAATGTATATGAGTAACCGGATTCATTGAGGAAAACTCTCTGTAACAGAAGATTTCAGCCGCATTTTATTGGACTAGAAACACCTTAATACTAAACAGAATTAATCATTTGCTAATTTATGAAGAATATTTTCTTTTACTCTGCTCCAGGTTTGCGAAACGCCAACTAAGACGCTGAGCTACATGATCAACTCGCGCCATTCGGCCATCACGACGGACGCCGAGTTGTCCGTGCTGAAGGTGGCCGAGATGGAGATGCTGCAACGGACGCAGCTCGAGATGCACAATGATGACAGAGACAGTAAAAACATCAACAACAAAAACAAGAACATGGGTGATAATAGAGGATCACCATCCATGTCATCATCTTCATCATCATCTGATGGTGGTGATACCTCGTTATCTTCTAGATCTGCATCATCTTCTTCATCCTCGTCATTCCCCTCACCATCCCTCTGGTTGTTATCTGTTTTGTGGACATCCAGTTGTTTGACTTTAAACTTTCTGGAGCTTCAATACTTGAGGAAAGGCAGTGTCAATTTTTTCCACACTCTAATGCACTAGCAGAGCTCTTTATGGATTACTGACTCGCTACATTTTAGCTGATTCTTGACGTCATAGTGCTTAAAAACTGCCACCCAGAGGTTTGATCTTCAGCAGTGCTACAAAGGTCTGGAAAACTGGGTTTTCTAGTCCAAGGGAGGCGACGTCAAACAAATACGTCACACTGTGATGTCAAACAAATACGTCATAGGGAGGTGACGTCAAACTAACACGTCACACTGTGACGTCAAACATCTTGGGAGATTAATAATTGGAGGGACCGGACGTATTGCTGTAGATCCACTTGAATATCAAACAGAATGCTGAGAAGTTTCTGTGAACGTGGTGTTGGGGAGGAAGGGCATTGGGGGACTTAGGGAGCACAAGGGACGCGCTCCTCCACTCGAACAAAATGTCTTCATTTTCATGCAGTTTTTGGAAAAAATTGGTAAAATAGTAGTTTGTCCCCTCCTAGATCTGCCACTGCTGGCGGATTTTTTTTCGCAAAGTATGGTTAACGTTTTTCCCAATGGGAATTCCCGGATCCATCACTGGTAACTGAACAATCAGTGACTTGAACACAAAACCGGTTGGTTCTTTCATAGGAACAAGACAAGAAGCAATCATACGTACCGTCAAAGCCACCGTTTTTGTCACCTTTGAAACATGTACTTCAATGCGGTCCTATGGTACTGTTTACAAGTAACGATAAAAAGATCAAAAGTTAGTGCTGTCAAAAACGTTCAATTTCACAGTAAGAATAAACGAATATTGAACCTACAAAGGCTGAGCCACTTCTGTAACCGGTCACCTTTCATTAACGGCTATAACTTCATTGTATGGCCATGATATTCGTGTTACTGGGTGTTCGATTACAAAGATTTTCCATTTTAATTACCGCCCGCATTCTGAAGGAATGGGGAAGGTAAGGTTTTCATAGGTGTGTGTCCGTTCACGGGGGGGGGGGGTACCCAGCATTGGGTACCCCCCCTGGCTGAGGTGGGGTACCCCCCACTACAAGTCAGTGTACAAGTCAGGAGGGGTACCCCCTCCCCCCCGGTACAAGTTAGGGACAGGTTAGCTACGCGGTGGGCGGTATGCCTCTTGCGTTCACGCAGGAGGACTTTCTTGTTTGAATTATAATTTTAGTTTCTCATCCCCCCCTGAAAATGTTGGAAAATGGACTTGTACAATTCCCTGCAGTCGTTTAGGGTGTGTAGATACTGAGCAAAAGCGAAGGTGAAAACTAAAATTGTTAAGCGTTCGTCACATATTGACATCGCATTTCCTTTTCCTTAATGTGAACTAACTTCAAATGTATGTTCACATCTAGTGTAAAAACGTGGAAGGAACATCGCCCTCAGGGATAAGTAAACGCAATGTCATTAATTGCTCAGAATAACCCCTTCCTTCTCCTCAAATAAAATCATTATCACTTTTGCATTCGTTTTCGCTTGGTGTGAATGAAGCTCAATAAGAAAAGACAGAATATGAATCATCAGCTGTGAACAGACCCTAATTCACTCACTATCGTATCGTTTGGTATATAAAGACCCCAAAACCATTCACAATTTAGAGCTTCGCATTGTCAATGTCTCCGTTTTGTCTTTGAATGTTGTTATCATAGATTCCTGAACTAAACACAAAGTTTGACGTTTTGTGTGTCTGTAACAGCACCGCAATGTCTCCATTGAAGGAAGAGTTGTTCCAATAACGAATATGACATTAAAAATGACGGTGGACAGGAGAAGTTCACTTAATTTGTGAAGCGATATCAGCACCGAATCAGGATAATCTATGCTCTGTAATCCCTTCTCGTTATTAAAATGAGAATGAAAATTACAGGAATGGGATCTATAATAAAAGTTTATGAGCAACTGTGAACCTTAAGCTCTGTTTACACTTAGCGTTATTGTTTGCGTCAAGTTTGTATTGAGTGAATGATGACACAAACACACATGCAGAGAATGCGTTCAAATCCATTCTCTGCATATGTGGTTTAAGGAACCATCACCGCGGTCGAGGGCTTTGTGAGCAGATTAAACCCAGCCAGAGGGCTTCAGCCCGAGGGCTGGGTT
>JBCAUG010722510.1:0-12471 GCA_038406175.1 Haplosyllis leylae
AGGTGGTCACATGACTTGGCAGTGAGATTTGGGGTGGACACGACGGGTTGCGTCGTTTACACCCCCGGCGACAGTGGCTTGCCTGGAATTTGGCTGGAAACAACGGACACGATGTCGTTTACACCCCCGGTGACAGTGGCTTGCCTGGAAATTTGGCTGGAAATGATGAACATGACGTCATTTACACCCCTGGCGACAGTGGCTTGCCTGGAAATTAGCCTAGAAATCTTGACTTTTTGTCGTGTCCCATCATTTACAACCCCGGCGACAGTTGCTTGATTGGAAACGACGTCGTTTCCACATGTCGTGTCCATGTGGAAACGACCAAACAACTCTGCATGAAGCCAACTGGCTTCCTTGTTGGTATCTATGAAGTAAATATTTGCTCTCAGGATCCATGAATGAATTTTCTTTCTTTTTAATTTTCTCAAATTACTAGTATCTAGTTTATCACTTTCTTGCCACTTTTACTAATCTAGTGTATTGTACTTACAAACAAAATACTTACACAAAGCATAACCATCCAAGTAGCAGTATGTTTTCAACAATGTCACGATATTTGCTTCACTCAGTATTTTTTGATATCATCAGTATCTTTTAAGGTGTTTTTTGTTCTAATTCATTTTGAAGCATATTTGCACAGAGCAGGATTTAAGGGTCTCAAGTCTTAAACACTTACAAGCAGATGTAAAGCTTGCTTAGTCAACAAGACATCCTCACTGGAGGCAATACCTTTATTTATGCCTGGAATACACATATTTTGCCAACTCCATTTAGATCTACCACAAGATATCAATTGCTTTGGACAAATAACTGTATCATTATTTTGCCCCTGCATTTAGAGTAGATTCACCCAAGTAAACATTGTTATGTAAATCTCAACGTGTAAATAAATCATTTACAAAAATGTGTAGCTGTAACTGTATATGTACTCACAGTGCGGTTATGCTCTGGGATTGCGGAGAAAGAGGAGCGCGAGGCGGGAGAAACCTCGCCGGGTCGGTGCCCATCTCTTCCCTCTTGTCGATAGACAAGCACCTGTGAAAACATTAACTTTGTTCGTGGTTAGTAAAAGCAGATGGAGAAGTTTATGCATGGATTTAACTTTGAGCAGTTGAAACAGGTGTAATTGTCACATGGAACACGGGTGAAATACACATCAAACAAATTTTCTATTTAGTGCATGAACCACACGTCTTTTGCAACACAATCGAGGTTTTCAGAATAATATCAAACTTTAAATTTTAAGAGAGAATTAACATCAGGAATATTTCAATGATTCTGGAAATGATCAAAGTCCATAATGTGAAATGGGCATGAAACAAATTTTAGCTAAAGGTCTGCAAAGTAGCATATGTCCCTGTGGCCCATTTGGAAAAGCATTCAACCTCGTGATGGTTAGTATTGTGGGTTCAATTCCCACTGGAGGCAACGTTTTTCATGAAACATTTTGAAATCCGACGATGTAAATTCAGGCTTAAAATGTAAATCTGATCTTTTTGTGAAAAACTCGAATGGGAAAAGTTGTGATGAACACTTTTCCCATATAAAAATGTATTTTAACTCGACTTGCGTTTTTACAATGTTTTTCTCTGGATATCACATCTTCAGCAGCTTCAAGTTTCTCACGTTTGAGCGATGCAATTTAAACTACAAAGGGATCCAATTAATGAAATACTATTTTTATTAATGTGCATTTTAAACTGTTCAGATTGCATTATGTTATTTTTAAGGCCTCCCTTCTTCATCAGGAAAGACGTACATTTCAATGTGAACTGACGCAATTGAATCTACTCTTACTGAAATGAGAAGCTTCTAAAATAATATAATATCAACACCTCTAATTTTTTTAAAAATGAAGCACATCAGGGATTTATTCTGGATGCTTTTATTAAAGGGAATTTATGGTTTAAACTGGACAAACGGAACGGATGTGAATGTCACTCCTTCAATACCGCTTTCAAATTTTAAGACATCACAAAATATGTGTGATCCATCGGCAACTAAAGTCAAGGCAAAAACATTACATAAGGATCTAAATGATTTGCTCATAATAAAATATGCTACAGGACAAGCTGCTGGCGAACATGTAACCTTACAAAATCTTTTGTTTAATTTGTAGGATAATAGTCAACATCCGGGTTGGAGTCATCACACCGTCACAACAGGCATTAGAACAATTGCTCAAAACACTTTTCTTTCAAATATACTTCATAAACAACAGCAATAACTTTATCCTGTACATCATGACAGGACCATCGTTCAGGAGAGAGCTCATTGAGACGTTTACGTTTTCTAAGAATCAAAGTTTAAATTCATCAACGACCTCAACCACAACGACGAAATCTGGTCTTCAAAATTCTAAAAGTCCTGAGTATTCTTCTGAAGTCTCTTTACCCCGTTTACAAACGTCTAAAGCAACATCAGATAAATAAAAATGACGCCTGTATTTTATCCAGAAATAATCCTTCTCAAAATGAGAGTGGTAAAGTCCATCCCAAATTATTCGTGCCAGAATGATTTTACAGTGTCATAATTTTTTCAATTTCAGCTGGTGATCAAATTAGCCAGACAGAAATGGCTTACAAAATGTATCTGTTTCTGTAATTTTCTCTTTTTGTACAGATAACCAAACGCCGAACAACCCCCAGACCTACCGATAGACATTTGACATCAGAAAATATTCTGATTAGAGTTTATTCTGGTGTTGAAATAGATATTTTGAATGATTGTGCAAACAACTCAGACCATTTGTCTACAAAATAATAATACAGAAATATACTTCGTAAATCCACCTACATTCTAGTTTTTACTGTATGTATAAGGATGGCTCAGATATTCACAGATTTCTCCCCCTGGAAATAAACAAAAATGGCAAAAACATATCGTCAAATCTGTGAATATCTGAGTCATCCCCAGATATACTGGGGAAAAAGAAAAAAACAACATCATCAACGTGATAAATAGAAAATGTCCCCAAGAGTTTCTATAAAAACTTAAACGGGTCAAATATATACATTGAAGTATTTTTCTATTATATTGTTTTGTAAACGAATGTTCCTCAGTTCAAAATATTGATTTCCTCATACTCAGGCTGTTTGAATGCAAATTGTGGTGAATTTGTTATGGGCAGGATCAACCTGTAAGCACATTTATGAAGATTATGGTACATTTGACTCGTTTATACAAGAATGCCTCCCCTCACTTCATTGGAAGTTGGACATATGATGTCATTTCCGCAATGGACTGTCATGTCCCACTCTTCATTGGGATGAAAATATCACCCCATTACAACAAAGCGGACACACAGATACACACAGGGGGACATAGACCCAGATCCTTGCATTTTCAGTAGAGCTATGTTTGCCATTTTAACTTTGCTCTTAAAATGGAGAATTTTGATATGAAATTCATGTTTGCTGACTATTTATAATGATAATCTAAAGCTTTGAACATTATGATCAACTGAAAGAGAAGTTACATGACTTGAAATGAGATTGTGTGAGATTTCATGCTTGATACTACTCAAAAACGAAGTCTGAAATACTAATTGACACCACATAGGTATTTTTGAGGAAAAGCTGTGTTTTTCCATTATTTTTCAAAACTTATAGGCACCACAAACATGTGATTGTGATTGCTTGTTGTTCACACCACAAATTGGCTTAATGACACCAGATTAAGTTCTCACAAAATCTATGGAGATTTCAACATGAAATGAGATGAGCTTTTCTCACCACAAATCGTGTTATTAACGATAGATGATACCACAGTGAGTTCTTACAAAATCTTAAGGGATTTTAACATAACATAAAACCTCCTGAAAAGCAGAGGTGTGCCATAAAGACCAAGTAACACCACAGTGAGGTTAACAAATTACTTTGTACCCTATTATAAAACAAAAATGCTGTCATTTACGAAACTCAAACAAAACACATCCATCTCGACACATAGCTTCCTAGTTTGCTTATCGCACATATTCGATGATAAAATAGGTTTGGAAGATGTCTACAGACAAGCCTTTTGATGCAATGGTTTAAAAAATCAAACACACTATATCTTGAATTAAAATAGTAAATGATAACAACATAATAATATAATAACATAATGGTAATGATAATCCTGAAAAATGATAATGTTACTGAATTTATTATATTTAGGTAGGGCATGTTTTCTTGGACCTAATTTAAACGCGGTAATTATTTGTACGTTTCAGTTTCAAATTAACTATCGAATGAAGGTTAAATTGAACGTGGTTTGTTATTTGTCAGCTATTTTGTCTATTTTACTTTCTCCTTGGAGTTGGAGTTTTCTCTAAATGGAGCAGAACTTTCATTTAGAGAATCAGAGAATCTGAGGAATCACTGAAACATGAATTGGGTTTAGTATAAGGATCTCCTCTGTTACCTGTGTCTCTGTGGTCTAGTGGTATCATCTCTGTCTCTTACACAGGAGATCCTGGGTTCCAACCCCATAATCCTCATTTTTGATTTTTAATTAATATTTTTTCACTGAATTCAGCAAATTCGCTGAAAACATTTAGAGAAAACTCCAATACGAAAATCTTGACCTATTAAACTGGCCATAGAAAATCCCAACCAATAAAATTGCAAAGGGCACAAGTTGGTACACAAAAAAGGCCGCAAGAAACAGTGCAAGAAAACAAAAGGAAGTACAATAAGGCAGGCAAAGGAATAAAGGAGATACAAGAGGACTAAATGGGGTACAATGGGGGAACACAAGTAGGTGCTAAGTTTTACAAATGTGGGTGAAAGGGGTCACAAGCGGACAAAACGCTTGTATAACGCATATACAAGTTAGGTACAAGGAAACACAAAGAAATGCAAGAGTGTTGAATAAAAATTCAGAAATATGTTAATGATGCTATAGGTACCAAATAAACTTATGGAGTCCAATCAGGTTACAAAACACTTTTCAATATGTCATTCAAAAAGACAGCCTCCCATTAACAGCCAACCTTGGTTCCCATCCCTGTTGTACCTGGGAAAATATGGCCTTCTTCCTGAATGTTTCTCCCTGTGGTCCTTCTAGGGATATCATAATGGGTTTTCCTTCCTGCCTGATATTTCTGGGGAGGGACAGAGCTGAGGTGGGTCACCAACATACCTGACTAAGCAGAGGGAGGGAACAGGAGTAAGATATGTCATCAATGTTATTGAGAAGGAGACAGAAGTGCATAACACCTATCAGTCTGAACAGATGGGCAGAGGGCAGATGGGTTGGGCCACCTACTCAGGGCCCCCTCATCCGTCATCCCCTATGGACGGATGGAGAGTAAAAGTAAAAACATTACCTTTTCTCCTAATAAAATGACTCTACTTGTAAAGCCTTTAAGGTCTTACCAACATCTGCGCACGGTGCGACTACATTGAAATATAGAAAGATACAACAAAAAAGAAGAGATTAAATTTTATTCCCAGAAAATCGTTGTGAATTTCAATACCGAGACGGGAAACGTGGAATGGAAAACTTTGTGCACTGAAGACTGTATATTCGAACACCGTTCAATGCGCATTTCCAGCTTTTGATATTTTTGGTAACCCTTTTGAACTGAGGCAGTAGTTAAAAAAAACAACCGACGCTACGGCACATATCAAACACAAAGATACCACTTAAAAGGAAAATTCAACACTTTTCTTTTTCAAAAACTACAGGAAAAATTGTGTTTGAATATTTAGTGAATTCAGGTACGTCCTTCCTACATTAGTAGTGAGAATCAATATAACTGAATTTGTTGTTGAAGAGACCACAAGCAACGAATACAAGATTATAAACAAGCGTATTTCTGTTGCAAAATGAAGGGATTATTTTGGATTTTATTGTCAAAGGGGATTTATAGTTTGAATTCGAGTTACAAACTAAATGTGAATGACACTTCTCTAAAGTCTCTTTCAGATTTTCCGACAACGCAAAGTATGTGCGATCTAGTGGCTACTAACTTCACTACGAATCAAGATTTAAACAGCACCAGTACTGGAACCAATAACAATGCGTGCATGGTAAACTTATTGAAAGTAGAAGAAGAAATAATTGATCTCGATGGGATAAAGAAGATTCAATACTACAGAAATCTTGAAATAGGAATATGGAGAATATTTCCCCCAATATTACTAGGTAAGAAATAAACATAACCATAAATGCTTCTCAGAAATTTGCTAGGAATTACCAATTTATGTGCATGGAAATAATAAAATCTAATATTTCATAGCAATAATTAATATTGGGAATGGAGAGAAACATGAATATTTCAGATGGCATAACAGAGTAAAATATATAAATAAATCAACAAAATGTTTTTTTAATTCTGCGGCGAGGAAAAAAAAAGTTACAAATGTTAGACACTTGTTACATTTGTGTCTTCAGCAGAGCCCCTATCTTCCACAATCTAAAAAAACACCCTCCGAATCTTTCACTTGAATAACACCATGAATGCATCGTATGTAGCCCTACTTTGGTATGTAGCCATTAGAAATATCTTTTGTTTTCCAGTTTTCGGTACGATTGGTAACGTACTGTCCGGAATTGTGATGACGTGGAAATTGATGAGATCGAATACAATGGCGTTGATGTTGACCGTCCTCGCTGTGCTGGAAACAGGCGTTTTGTGGGCTGACATGTTCAGAGTGTATCTCAAGAAAATACACGGCATAGATTTCAGGACTTTTTCGAATACTAGTTGTAAATTACAAAAGGTAAAATCTGTGTTACATATTTCATACACAAATTTGTTGCATCAAATAATTGACATGTGACAACAAAAATTTGAAATTGATTTAAAACGGGTCTTTTTAATTCAAAGTACATTGGTGGCACAAACATGAACAGTTTGCATCCCCCACTCACTCCACTTGTTTATGGGTGTATAAAGAGTACTTGCAAGTTATCAATTCCCAACATGAAGGAGGAGAGAACTTAATTGTACCATTGTGACATAATTAAAAGTGGTTTTCAAAATGAACTAATGGTGAAATATCGCAATTCCTAATGTACACTTGAAATTAGCACAATGATTTGAAGATCGATCAGGAAGGTAACGTTTCCAGTCATGTGTGTCAATCTGTTTACAGGGGTCCCTACATCACGATGCCTTGGGACAGTCCGAAAGGAGTTTTTTCCTTTACGGAGTGCAGCACCAAGTGGGAAAGAGGGCCCATCCCTCCCTTGGCTCGTAATATCTGTAAAGGCTGTCTTGTTTTGTTGTTTTATGGTTTCTAACTTAAATGCAGATAAATTTATCTTTGCAGATTTTTCATCTATTGGACTGGATCTTCTGCCAGTTGGATAATTTCCTTCATGTCCATTGTAAGATTTCTTGCCATTTATTTTCCTTTGAATATAAAAATTTTAACATCAACCACAAAAGTAATGGTGGCAGTGGTTGTCACCCTTACTTTAACAGGCACCTTAAACCTACATTTCTTTTGGACCTTTGAAAATAAGGAAGGTAGAACTGGTAACTACTGTACCAGCGTGTCTAAGTTTAAATTATTTCTGACAGATTACTGGCCCTGGATAACTTTAACCTTTTATTCCTTAATACCCTTTCTCATTCTAATTACAACCAGCACTGCTATCATTATAAAGATTGTTCATTCCAACCATGTGAGGAAACACAACATGAATGCGAGAGACGGAGGAGTCAACATGACGAGTATAACTCTCACTCTGCTCTCTGTTTCCATTGTTTTCATGATAGCGACGGGACCTGTGGTTATTTACAGGTATGATCCAATAACAGTTTTTTGTAGTTTGAGTTTGAATGTGGAAAAGATCTAAGATGGCTGACAAATGATCTAAGATGGCCATTAAATTTTGTCTGGCCTTCTGGAGGTATTAAAATTGATTTCTGATAATGGTTTCGTTCAAACTGGCTACCAGAACATAGATGCCCAGCTACAGTTGAGGAAATCGGCCCATAGACGCAATGTTACTTTTGGAATCAAATTTTCAGTGCATATGTGCGACTGATGGCAGCATTGGGCTGTCATGCCTGAACAAGCTCCATTACAATTGCATTGATTGTACTTGCAGATAATGGTAGATGGCCTTCTTTTTTCAATGTTCATAAGTCATTTACGATTCCTTTCACTTCTCCTTCTGCGCCGCCAGACACCTTTGTCAGATTTTAAACATCTGTTCCATTCATGGATAGGAATCTATGCTAAAAACCTGTTGACGAATAACCATTGTATTTGTATTAAATTGCAGGATAACTCAAAATAACTGGATAGGAATCAACTACACTCCACTACAGCATGCCTTCAACCAGTTACTTGTGACGATTTTATTACACCTTAATTACATAAACAACAGTTGCAACTTCATCCTTTACATCCTGACAGGATCAGCTTTTAGGAAACAATTGATAAAAATGTTTTTGTTTTGCAAGAAACAAAGATCTGATGCTTTGGAGCAAATAACCCAAGTAACAAGAAATTGTTCCGAATCCCAAACACAAGTTTACACAGTCCAACCTCTAAATAATGTGAAAAAGTTGTAAATTAAAAATTTTATTTTGCATACATTTCCTTGTTGTTAAGTAGGAAGAACTCAGGCAAAGATGAAGATGGGGTAGGTTTTCGATTTGTGACATTTATTCTTGTATGTTATTGAGATGTACAGGGTCTTGAAGAGGGTGGGGACAAATGACTTGTGAGACCATTGGGATAGTAATGGTAAAGGGGGTTACCTGACAACATTGTTCCCTGTACCATCCAAGCCCTATGCTTATTCCTATGTCTGGCTATATCACAACCATGTTCCTTATCATAATTTTTCTTAGTTCCTGGCAATATCACTCCATATACATGTCTAAATACACCTTTTCCTTATTTCTTTGATACTTCTCCTTATATCTCTCTGTCTGTATTCCCATAATATAAGGGAGCCTAGATATTGTGAACAATGCTACTCAAGCACCACCCATTCAAAAAGTTTACCTTTAAAGAACCTGTAACCATGGAGTTTCTTTGGACACACTTGTAAAATCCACTTGTTTTTAATAAATGTGCAAGATGGAGAACTGAAGAATGTTCCAATTAATTTATTAAATAAACTCCAGTGCTAATTTCATTAATTTGACAGATAACTCATGGGTTCATACATAATCATTATACAAAATGGCCAGTGGTCATCAGAACCATTTAATTTTCAGCCTGTGGAGAGTACTCTTTTTCAAAGGTCACAAGCTAACTATCGTAGCATTTTGTTGTTGAACTCTTTTTCTTTTCGCGCACTGACGCCTATGATGCTAATATTGTCATTATTGTCGATTTCGCCCACGGCTATTATGTGAAAACTAGATGATTTTATCAAATAAAAATATCAGGATTATTTTGCTGGAAGTGGTTTGTAGTTTGAACTCAGGTCACTTCACAAAAGTGGTTGAAACTTCTTCAGTGACCCTTTCACACATTCAGAGTTCAGATGATCATCAGTCACAAAGTCATTCTTTCCATTTGAATATATTACCTATCTCTCTAAGTTTTAGGTTATTTTTGTTTATTGTTTTTAGTATTAATATTTTAGTTCTCTAAATTCAAAAAAGGTGTTCTCCAAATAACCAAATTAAGGTGGTTACAGCTGCATTAACCTTTAGGGTGTATCAGTTTCCCCTCCCTTAGAATTTCCTGCTCATAAATGACGAAGTGTGACAGTTACTCTGGTGGTCCTACTTTCATAGTCACGCACACACCTTTTATAGGTTCTGATTAACTACTGACATATCTAATCAACCTGAAAAAGCGCTTCCAGGAATTATAAAGCGACTCCCATACTAATAATGGTCATTATCATACCCCCACACACTGAGAATTTTCTTCAACAGACAAGTAAAAGAAAATCACTTTCAGCTCATATCCTACACTTCAGTATGAGTGGAAATAACACCCATACCTTACTCACGCTGTGCTGTGATTGGTTGGGTTCAACTATGCAGCAATGGCCAATGTGACAAGTGAATCTGTACGTTTACATATTGAATACTCTTACCTGGGATGTCTAAGTGGGTTAAAGTAGTACAAGTGGCACAAAGTCATTCGAAGTCATAAGTCATTAAGTCATAATGCAGTGTATTCATTTAAGATGGCATTTCAACATATCCATTCACCAAGACATTGTGGCAAGCACAAAGAGCATGGTCAGTTTAAACTCCTCATTGATTTTCTTTTCATCACGTCATGAAACCACAAAGTCAGAGATTCGTATAGAAGTAATAATTTTTGTGACAAATATAGAAGTTTATTATATGATAGGTGCAAATCTGCTATTTTTATTAAATAATAAACCACAAATATAGCTGTATATTTGTGAATAAATTTGCCATAATGAGGGAAGTGTATATTCGGGTCCCGAATATACAGTCTGTATATTTGGGACCTAAGCATACAGACTGTATATTTGGGGTTTTCAGGAATAATAGTAAGTTTATTACATTTGGTGCTACGCACCTCAGGTAATAAATAACTATTATCCCTTCAGGTAACAACACTAAACATTAAACATTCTAGTACTTTAAGCTTTGTCGCACCTTTGGCAATTAGCAATGCAATTTAAACTTTGAAAAATCACGTTACCAAAACATCGATTTCTATTTCAACGTTTTTTGGAACAAATCTTTGACATATTCAGCCACATCATTTCAAAATTCTCCCTTCATTATTAGTGACAAGTTATGTTTCAATGTAAAAACAAGTGACGCAGTTTAATCTGTTCTCACAGTATTATTATTACCAAACAAGCATACTAATGACTTATTCTGGATTCTATTAGTAAACGGGATATACAGTTTGAATGGGAGTGACAAAACAAAATTGAATAACACTTTAATGTCTCTTTCAAATGTTCCGACATCACCAAGTACGTGCAATCCAGCGGCCACTTATGATACAACAATTCAAGTATTCCATAGTACCAGTAATACAACCAGTAATATTTTGTGCAGTGTTAATTTATCAGAAGTCCAAGAAGAAACAATGGATCTCGATGTGATAAAAAGATTGCACATGAAAATCTTCGAGCAAGATTATGGAGAATATTTCCACCAATATTATTAGGTAACATTAAAATTAATTTAAAATTAATTTAAAAACTAGAAATTATAAATAAGTGTAACTTTTCATTTGTATTTATTATGGATGTGTTTAAGTAAATTAAGAACAAGGCTACAAATGCTCCAATGATTGAACTCAGCTGGTCAAGTTTTTCCTAAAAGGTAGATTAGGTCATTTAACAAATTTGTTTAATTAGTTTAATGCAATTCAAACTAATGGTAGTCAAATCAATCCAAATGAGTAATGGTAAATTCACCATGGCAAGTTCTTCAACATTAGTTACTGAACATAATGAGTTCACTGTTGCTCTTTTATATTGATTACTGTTATTGACTAACACTTGTTTGAATTGCACTTAAATAATTTAACAAATTTGTTAAATGACCTTACCTCTCATTAAGGGAAAATATGTATGTTTACATATTTCAGGTAAGAATAACACCAGGCTTGACACAATGAGGTGTCAAAGTAACAAAGTAAATATTTTGGTGACACATGACAGTCACAACAATTCAAGAAAGTGATAATATGATATTGTTAAAACAGCAGTTTTATGCTTAGTATCATGTTAGTTTTTTTTACCTAATGTTACTCATTGCTAATTGTCCTGTTAGTATCAGAAGTTGGGACTGGTCTTAACCATCATTGCTGTATTAATTGTATGCATGGAAAGTAATTTTTCTTTTCTTTTCCAGTTTTCGGCACAATTGGGATTGTTCTGTCCGGAATTGTGTTGACACGGAAATCGATGAGATCGAACACAACGGCATTGACGTTGACTGCTCTCGCTGTGCTCGACACGGGGGTTTTGTGGGTGGATATGTTGAAAGGTTATGTGCAACGAAATAACGCACTTGTACTACGCAAAAATATGAGAATTGGTTTCAATTTACTTCTTTCATTCAAGTTTTCTGAACAAAATGTGTGTCAATCTTGTGATTTCGCAAACAGATGGGTACTTCCCAAAATAAATTGTTTCTGATTCCTGTATTATAAAATTAAAATCCTGTCAGAAATAATCGCTCAACTTTGTATGTTTTTCCTGATTGGGATATTTTCACTGAATTAGCTGAACACTACGTATCATCTGCATGAAGCAAGACATGTTTTACTGTGATGATAAAAAAAAAATTTTACTGGGCTAACTGACTTATTTCTGACATAATTTTATTAAGGAACAAACACCAGTAGAGTGGGCTAGGTTGGCCTTAAGCTAGCCTGCCCGGGCTGGGTTGGACTCAACTAAGCTCCCCCTGGCTGGGTTTAGCCCTGGAAGAGGTGTTTGGTTGGTCCAGACCATTTTAAAGTACAGGTCAGGCATAGTTAATTTGAAGTGATTCGTCGGCAAGGTTTTCCTTTGAATAAAGTGGAAATTTGAATTAAACTAAGATCTGTAATT
>JBCAUG010722521.1:0-12470 GCA_038406175.1 Haplosyllis leylae
AGTGCCCGCTGGTCGGCTGGGGCATAGTATATATACAAGGTCACGCAGTGGCCTTGGCCTTGGTCGGGAGGGACTCCAACACCGTTCTTCTAGCTTTAGTTGGTTGCACGATGATACTTCAGTGTCATGTTCGGAGAATTAAGTACACTATACCATTAGCACCGTTTAGGAACTTGCAAGGAGCGACAACAAAACCATCTCCTTGTGTGTACAATCACGTGGGAAGATAGAAGGTCACGTGGTTCTACGCGTGATTTGACCCACATTTGTTGTCACATGTTTACGTTGATTAATTCTTAATCATGTTGATCGCATGACAACATGCTTATAAGGCATGTGAAGATCGAAACACAAAACTATGACGACCTTTTTGTTAAGAGTTAAGAATCTTTCACTATGGATTTTCTTTTTATTGAAAGAAATATTACACAGTATCAGAATTGGCTTATTTTCTATTTTTTATCACAATTTCCAACGATCAGTGTCATCAGAATAATTGGCTACAATCTATTCTGAAAAAAACATACGTTCATTTTTTAACTGATTGAAAATATCCAAAATCACAAAATTAACAGAAAACAGTAAAACAGTAATACAAATATTTCTAAGACAACAAAAATCGATACATCCCACACCATTTGGTGACAAATGGGTCATGTTGTTTGTGCCTTTGCTGAGGAGTGGCCAGTGAAGCAATGTTCTTAATATTAAGCTGACACAGCCACTTAGATAGAATTGCCACCAGCAGTTCAGGCCAGAGGTCTGCGTGATTGAGTGGCCACTTTTGTTGAGGTATGCATTGAGGCAGCCAATCATAATCTCATTACCAATCATGCTAATATGTCAGAACCAATCAAAACCTCATTACAATCATAGTGATATGCCAGAACCAATCAGAATCTAATCTGTGAAGGACAGTGGGGTGGTCATTTTGTTTCTCAAATTAGAAATATCACAGGATCCTAAATTGTGCTGTCCTTAATTCAAGTCTTTGAGCACATGTTCTCTGGGCAACAACATTTTCAAAGACTTATCAATCATT
The DNA here is from genome assembly GCA_038406175.1 of Haplosyllis leylae. Taxonomy (NCBI): domain Eukaryota; kingdom Metazoa; phylum Annelida; class Polychaeta; order Phyllodocida; family Syllidae; genus Haplosyllis; species Haplosyllis leylae. Next base: position 1,043 of record JBCAUG010722521.1, read on the forward strand.
TACCCTTCTTCCCACAACAAAAACATCTTCAAATACCCATCATTGTGTTCCCTCCATTCATGTCTCCCAGGTTTCCTAAGGTACATGTTTTCAATGTGCCTCAGTCACGTCATTATTTCATCAAAAAGATTTTTTTCAGAATCCACTGGATGTTTTTTGATTATTCGAAATAAATACCCCCAACAACAGCTATTTTGTGATAACTCCATGTTCCTTTTGTGGGATCAATGAAGGATATTCCAATTTATATTCTACACTGGTATGAAGTCTGGGCAAATTCTGTGACCTCTAAACAAATGCTTCAAAAGATTCTTGTGAAATAAATGGGCAGAGGCAGGAAAATATGAGCAATAAAGGTTTTGGTCGAGTACGCATAAATTGGACTTTGGATGGTGTATATGTCAGCAGGGGGGCCTTGTGTCTGGAGTTTGGCCAGTTTTATCAATGCGGGGCCACACATTGTACAACAAGGATAAAATCACTTACGTAATTTGGAAGTCGTGATATCCTTATGAGGGACTTTTGATGACATATATCCTTGCTCCAATAATTTGTCTGCAAAAAATCTTTGCTCGAGTTTATCTAATCTGTTTTATTTTCAGAATCTGTCAAATGGAACCTGGATATTTAACTTAAAATATTACAACATCATCAGAAATCTGAACGCTTCCAATAATATGTCTTTTCAAATATGTCCGTCCGTTTGTTTCACTAAGATTGTTTCGGCCACGTCCAAGATTTTGATTAAGTATTTAAGAATATAAGGAACTTTATAAAAATGAGAATAGGCTCTATTGAATAATTTAGATATTTAAACATGAAAGTCTGCTGACAAAATGATGTCACATGGATTTCCCTTAACACGGACTTGTCTCAGCAACAGTCTATTAGCTGAATCTGTTGTTGTGATGTTGTGATAAGCAGAAGTTTGAATTGCTCAGCAATTTGACTTTTACCTTTGTAATCACGAACATGATGTGAATGTCAAAAGATCTGAGCAGATAGATATCTTTGATATTCATAGATGTTTACAAATAGTTTGTGGTGTATTTGAGGTTTCTACAGAATTCTACGGAATCACGAGAAAACAAAAAAATTCAGTAACAAAATGTAACCCCCCCAGTGGGAGTTGAACCCAGGGTGATTGTAAATGGACAAACGACCAAACACAAGAGAGCATTTCCGTCAAAGCCAACCGGACGTTTGCTAATGCCGAGCAAGAATAAAGCAAAAAGCCTATTCCGAAAATGCAGGAAGAAAGAGAACAAACGCACACGATTGAAAACATCACCTTCCCGCAAACTAAATATGCCAGTGGTAACAAAATTTTTCCATTGTATAGTCCACATAATTAACATCCAAACATTTAGTTTATGATACTGTTGTGAAGACACTAAACCCAAGTTGTCCTTTCTAATATCAATCCATTTCAAATGCTGAGTTTAATTGACTTTCAATACTTATCTTGTGCATTGGAGGATCCAGTGACAGACAAAACCTCCCCAATCCACCAGTGTTGTGACATTTGCACAACTCAAATTGATTTAGGAAACATGCACCGAGGATAATAAACTGGTTTCAGCCAGACTAAAACGTAACAATTAAAATAACAATCCATGTTGCTAAATCCTAAAATAGAATCCTTTGTGTTGAGAGACTTCACTACATATATTCCGCTAGATTTTTCATGAAGGTAAATTTCATCTCATGAAAATATACTGACAAATTTACCATCATATTCTAAGCACTAAAGTCACCACACAAAAAAACCAGGAGAATCAAAGCCCTTCTGTCACAAACCTGAACACCCTTAGTGTGCCCCACCAATTCAAATGATTTCAAAGCAAACAATAACAATACAGCAAAAAAGAGCCAAAGTATCAGCCCTTCTTGATTCTCCGGGTGGGTGGGTGGGTGGGTGGGAGGGGGAGTGTGGTCGAGGTGCAGGTTAGAAGTACCATTTTTCTTGGATTAGTAGACATAAATTTTAAAGAACATTCAAATCAACTTGACAAGTGGAAATGACCATTTGATAAATGTGACTGAGAGAAATGGATTAGGAAATCCAAAACGTGAAACCCACAGAAGCCACTGTAACTTCAAATTCCACAAACTTCATACAGATTTTGAACAAGTCTTTGCTACAACGGGATAAGGCTAGAAGTTGATTAAAGTTAGACACTTACGTGTTCCATCAAAGCGTGTGGCGATGGTATCCAGGAAGGTGTTCTGTGGAGCCAGCAGTCCCTTTCTAGCAGGCATATTTGTGTCTGTGTTTCACGTAAAACCAAAGAGATACAAATCCGTTAGTGCGTGAAGCTGTGCTTCGTCTTTAATCCAAATCCGAGTGAAAAATCCACAGTTTTAGAGATGCATCCATTTACGTGAACGATAATACATGAATTCCTCTAATCAAATCCTTAAAGACTGACCAATTAACAAGCCACTGTGATTCGAGGCCAATTAACATTGTCAGTAACAAGACATCAATGGTATTTGATTCACGAGAAAGAAATTATTCACCACTGAAAGGCAACCTGATTCAGGTACTGTCTGCTTTCATATTGTTTTCACCAGCTGCTGAAGCTGTATTGTGATTACTTCTGTAGTTTACCAATAGTCACAGGTTTGGCTGTGAAACATAACACACCTGCCGTATTTTTCTTTCTGTCCTTATTGTTCTTTTCTTCACTTTTTTCTGACTGGCAAACAAATGTGTACAAATACAAGCCTCGGGCCTTACGTGATGTTTGTCTTCAATGGTTTAAAATGTTAAATCAATGCTTACTTTGGAGATGAAGTTGCAATTATGTAGAATAGTATAAGCTCAGGCAAACTACCACGGGCACGTTTCATCTGATATCAGTTAGGCAATTCAACCACTGGGCTTAACGTGATTATGTAACAGTTTGAATTATTGCCGATTCCCTCATGGGAAATCTATTCATTAATGTTCCATATTAAGGAAAAGTCATAAATCCCTATTTAATCCATTTGTTGTAGAAGCAGAGGAAACATAAAGGCCATATTGCTAAATGCCACTTAAGAAATCCAATACCTTTTATCCATGTGGCCAGGCAGGCTGACTACATGTATTAATACCATGTTAAGGTCTTACTGATGCGGTACTGATGTTTTCAGTGTATTCAGGTCCCTCTGGTGTAACAGCAGAAACGATTAGGTTTGTCATTCTCTCAGTTGCATTTTCTTGAATTTGTTTTAGTTGTCCTCCGTTCAAAGTCAAGCTTCCGCTTTTTATTTAGTGCGAAAATTGGGCAGTGAAAATGGAAACAGCTATGATGAACAGTTAAAACAGCTTCAAATTTGCAGCAAAACTTAAATAGCTGCTTTGCACTGGGCTATATTGCAACCAGCTGCAATATTACTGACTAAGGAAACAATTTAAAATTAAAAATCCCCAGCTTTGAATTTTTATGATTCAGAGTGGAAGATACACAATTGGACCCACAAATGTGTAAGTTCATATGCTTGAATTATCCAACATGAAGTAGTTTCATGCAATGCTAATGGTACCAGTAGACTATCTGTAAACATGTTCAGGAGAGAAAATATTATCTCATCACTGGAAGAATCAGATGCTGGTCATTAGCCAAGAGTTTATGAGTTCATTCACAATTTATACACAGCCTGGCGTAGAAGGTTACTGATTTGGATGCATTCCATACCGAGTCATCAGTACAATGTCTTATGGTCCCATTTGAGCTGGGTCATAAGCAACACATTAATGGGAAACAAAAGCAACGTTAAATCCCTTGTAAAAGTAAGTGCGTGTCACTTTGGTAAGTTCGTTATCATTGACAGTAACGCTGGAAAAATTGTTCAACAATTCATTGCCAATTGGAGGGTGTTAAACACGTGTAATTGTTGATATAATTTTCCAATAATTGGTAATGATTCAATGTCAAGCCTTGACAATTGCTATTATTAGTATCATCAACATGAGATCTAATCATAGCCCAACTATACAACGAGGTAGTGTTGCTATCTTCTTTGAAAAAGCATGTTCGTTGCGGGAGAGATCAATGCCATATGATTCACACACAGCACAGAGTGTTTAAAGTTAAAGCTCCTAGTTGTACAACGAAGATCCATATTCCGCAGCTTTTCCTGTTCTTTCTTTTAGTGTTTTCCTGCCTGTCTGTCTCACAAGATCCATTGCATAAGGTTCTTTGTGTCTGTGGAATAGTGATGGTGGTGCCGTAAATTTTGTACAAAGTCTCTTGTTATTATTGCCAAAAAAAACTGATGCCTTCTCAATATTCAACCTCATCAAGCTCCTCAACACAGCATCTTCGATGAGTTATTGCAATACTTTTGATAAATCCACATAAAGTAAATGGTTAAATACGATATTCACAAAAATGGTATTCAGTAAATATAATCCAGAATAAACCCCTGGATTAAAATCCGGATTTTTGTTGAAATACCCTTTGACTTACAGGCCCATTGAATAATTCTGCATGCAATCCACACATACAGTTAGCAGTTATCCATGACAAAATAAAAAAAAATGTATTTCCTGTAAAAGACCTTCCGTCCGTCTTCTGTAAGCAGTCGCTTCCTGTCGTTTATAACGGATACATATATATCGCATCCAGGTTCGGCCCCTAATCCGATTACCGTCTCTACCTGTGAGATGATATCCAGATTATTCTCTACACTGAAATTAATCCGGGATTAAGACAAAACAATACCGTTGCCGATGATGCGGCAGTGGCGGTGGCAGCTGATTGCTGCAGGTGGATACATGTCGTTATGGTAGCGTTAATGTTTGAGACGTGAATCAGCTGCCAGTAATGATACAACTACTGTTACCGCAGCCATGGTACGTGTGTGTAAGTGTGGTCGGCGACAGCTTCGGAGCTGCTCTGATGTGAAGCTGGCGCGAAGTGTACGGTTATCGTACGGTACAACACAGCGCAACGGCCGCAGTGTACGAACAGCGTGGAGCTGTCATGAAGCTGCCCGGTGTGTGTGTGTGTGTTCTTCTATGTGTGTTGTACGTATATATGTGTAGTAGCGGATTCAGAAGGAGGGTGGGTTAAAGTAACCACTTCCCCTCCCAATAAGAGAGCCACTAGCCCCTCACCTTATAGATCGGCCATGTGCGTATTATTATTATTTGCAAGGCCACGACGAGTATCGCATTGTAGTCTTGGCTATATTTTGTGACGATTACATGAATCGTGGTTGCCTGGCATTGCCATAACAATATTCTACCTCCCTATCTGATCTGTCCGTCTGTCTGCCTACTGACCTGTCTATTCGTCTGTTTACCTGTCTATCTGTCGCACTGTCTGTGTGATTCTGCCTATCTGCAGGCCACGAGCAGGGAATTCGAGGTTTGTGCGAATGGGAAAGAAGTGAAGAAATTTTTCCAAACAAAAGAAACTGGTGACATGTTCCATTAGGGTACACTTCCTATTTCTGTTCACCGTAAATGAACATTTTTTCTTTGGGATGGTTGAAGAAGGTGTGGAATTGCTTTACTCATAAAATTTCCTTTGACTTCTTTAATACTTTTTTCAACAGTAGACATGGTGGAAACAGGAAGCATCGGGACCGACTGTTCTTATCTAAACAGTGAATTAAGGGAAAAATATCCGAAAAATAAATGTGCCAAGATCGACCTGCCACCTACTGTTTAAACTGTCATTGAGACTCTCCATACCAATAAGTTGGATCCAATCAGAATTTTAAAATGACGCACCCCTGAATGGGGCTCAAAACGGTTCTGCACATAACCAAGTCAAAAATCTGCTGAAAACCAAATTTCCCTATGTCTGGTGGGGGAGGTGGGGGGGGTAAACATTTTTCAACTTCTAACTTTTGATGCTGAGTCCAAATCTGCTGAAAACCAAATTTTCCTGTCTGGTGGGGGGGGAGTGGGTTAAAAATTTTTAACTACTAACTTTTGATGCTGAGTCCAAATCTGCAACAAAAACAAAATCTCCCCCAAATTTTCTAAGTTTTTGCCAAAAAGTATACCCACAAGATTTGTCTCTGGCAATAACAAATGGTTTGTGTGTAGACTACCATCTACTGTGGAACCATAAAAATAGCCCTGAGGGGCTGAGGTGGTTTAAGTTGAAATAATGTGTCAAAATGTCAAAAAGATGTCAAATTGTCAAAAAGATGTCAAATGTTAAAAAGTCAAACATGTGGACTAAGAAGGAGGTTCACCAAAAATAAATTGACATAATGAGGTTCATAGATATTGATGTCAATTTTGACGTCACATATGAAGGTCATCAAAGTTGGTCAAAAATACTTTCTATGAACATTTTGAAGGGTATTGGTGACCATCATATGTGACATCAAAATTGACATTATCATATGTGAACCTCAATGTGTCAAGATATTGTTTGTGAACCTCCCCCATAGTCAAACTGTTTGACTTTGCTACATGACATATCACTTGAATGTATTCTGTGAATTTAGAGAATATATTCACTGAATATGTGAATGTTTACCTGCGGGATGCTGTGGGTGAATTTATTGTACATACTTTAACCTGACAGCAGTAACGCTAGATGGGATTAATTGATTCAATTAATTTTCCTAAAAATAGCAAAATTTTCTGAAAACAGTCTTGGAACACCAAAATGAGTGATTTTAAGTGATTTGGTGAAGTTGTGAAATTTATCATTATCATGCAAAAATTTGAGGTTGACTTACATTTTTCTCATGTCTGAAGTTAATTCTTGTTTGATTTTAATGTAACACCACTCATTTCAAAGCTTATGACCTCCTCTACAAGAATCTTGATGAATATTGCCACACAAGGGCCTATAAAGCACTCAAAAATGGCAGAAACAAGTCCAAATATTGCAGATGTTAGCAATTTTTGGGTATGTGTTTGCCATTTTCAAGTGCCTTATAGGCCCCTAGTGGCAAAATTACTGCATATTCTTGTACAAGAGGTAATAAGCTTCAAAATGAGCAGCATTACATCAAAATCAGAAAATAATTGCCTTCAGAAATGAGCAAAGAGTGATAGAACCACACAAACAATTTAAACATGATACTTTTAACAACTTCACCAAATCACTAAAAATCACTCACTTTGGGGTTTGTGGATTCTTTTTCATTTAATTTCACCACTCTTGAAAAAATTAATTCAAATTGCTTGATGCTACAGGCTGTTAACCCACACATTCTCAGAAAGTGCCCCATTTCCACCTCAGTATAGATTTTCTAATTTTGACATTACATACCCTTCAGAATCATTGGATTAACCACTCATATAATTTTTGACCTCCCAACACATCTATCAGATGAGCAGCAGTCAATCAAAGAATATTCACCTACTCTCAATTTGCCAGAAAACTGTCAATTGCAAAAATTGTCAAAAGCTACCATTTGGCAGCTGAAAGGTCCTCCACAAATATCAATTGACATTACACCCCTATCATCAACCCTTCATGCCATAAATGGATGATTTATGTTTCAGCCCAAAAACAGACAATTACTCAAATTGCCATAGCTCAGAGACCAACCAAGGGAAAAAATTCTGAATTTTTCTTGGATTGAGTTAGCTAGATTGACACCTTCATGCCAATTTTTGGGTCAAAACTTGTAATACCCATCACTCTAAAAAGTCATGAACTTTTTGATATTTCAAAACAATCTCAAACATTTTCACTTAACAGCCCATGAAAAATCCAATTGGTCAGATGTTGAAAAGTCCAAACTAGGGTAGCTAGAACACCCTAGGCTACACCTATGGACTGATTCTTGATGAAATCAGTGAATGGCAAGTACCCTTTAAGCCATCCTGAATGTGTAAAAAATATAACTTGTTTTTTGATGGCCTGCAGCTTCCCTTTTAGTGTATTACACCACTAAAAATGGTGCTATCATACAGCCTAGTTACCTGGCCACCTTAAAACTCTGAGGTTTATCAAAGACTTGTCACTCCTTCCTCAAGAAAACTTTGATTTTCTGAAGGCACCCCATTTTTGGCAAAATACTCAAATGGCCCTGGTTTTGCCAAAAGTTGACAAATTTCAAAAGTGACCATAAGATGTCATAAGAGATCTCTCAAACTGTCTTGAGTCCAAATTTGACAAAACATTCCAATGGGAAGTGTCCCAAAGTGCAGATAAGAAGTTCTCACTAGTGATGCTATAAGTTTACACTTGAAACCACCTAAAAATCAGGCAGTGAAAGTTTCACCAGGTAGCTCATTGGTGTGAAGGGGTGCAAAGGGTGTGAGAGGTGCAAAGGGGTGTTAAGGGTGTGAAGGGGTGCAAAGGCAATCTTTGCACTCTTCTCACACTGTTCACCTTCACACCCTCTCCACCAGCCTTTACACCCTTTGTACCTTTCTTACTAGCCTTTGCACCCTTCTCAACAGCAATAGCACCTTTCTTACAAGCCTTTTCACCCTTTGTATCTTTCTCATCAACCTTTGTGCTCTTCTCACTAGCCTTTGCATCCTTTTCATTAGCCTTTGTACACCTTTTCACTGGCCTTTGAATCCCTTTGTACCTTCTCACCAGCCTTCACACTATTTTCTCCAGTCTTTTCACCCTTTGCACCTTCTCACCAACATTCACACCCTTTGCACCTTTCTCACCAGCATTTACACCTTTCTCACCAACCTCTATACCCTTCTCACCAGCCTTCATAAGCCTCTGCACCCTTTCCACTTTCTCACCAGCCATTGCACTCTTCTCACCAGCCTTTGCAACCTTTACACCAGCCTTAGCACCAGCCTTCACACCCTTTGCACTAGTCTTTGCATCCTTTTCACCAGCCTTTGCATCCCTTTGCACCTTCTTACCAGTCTTTACATCTTTTCACCAGGATTTGCACCCCTTTGCACCTTCTCATCAGCCTTTGCACTCTTTTGTACCTTCTCACCAGGCTTTGTACTCTTCTCACCAGTCATTGCATCCTTCACACCAGACTTTGCACCAGCCTTTACACCCTTTGCACCAGTCTTTGCAGCCTTTTCACTAGCCTGCACCCCTTTGCACCTTTCTCATAAACATTTGTTCCCTTTTTCAATAGCTTTGGCACCCTTTTTAGGTGATTTATGTTTACACTTAAACCACCTTACAGGATAGCAATTGGAAATTTCTTATCAGCAATTAGGGACACTTCCCATTGGATTTGTTTTGTCAAATTTAAATTCAAGACAGCTTAAGACATATCCTGTGACATTTTATGACCATTTTTGAAATATGTCAAATTTTGGCAACTCAAGGGTTGTTTGAAATTTTGGCAAAATTGGGTGTCTTCAGAAAATCAAAGATATCTTGAAAATGGTGCACTCAGATGCCAACATACAGATTTGATATAAGGTGTGCCAGTCAATATGCTACATGATGGGACCATTTTTGGTGGGGTGTGACACTGCTGGGGGCTGTCAAATTGACTACTTTGGTTTTTGACACATTTGCAACAGTTTAAAGGGCACATGGGATTTCATCAAGAATCAGTCCATAGGTGGGCCATAGGGTGATCTACATGCCCTGATTTGGATTTTTGAATGTGTGACCAATTGGTTATTTTGCTGGGCCATTAAGTGCTAATTTTTTGACACTTTTGACATATCAAAAGTCCAAAACATTTTAGAATGATGGTTTTTTTGGAATTTTGACCCATAAATTGGCAGAAAGGTGTGAATATATGTCATTCAGCTTAACAAGAAGTAATTTTTTATGGTGCTGGGTGTCCGAGCTATGGCTATTCAAGTAATTGGCCATTTTTCAGCCAAAACATAAATTGTCCATTTACAGCATGAAGGGTTAATGATAGGGATGTAATGTCATTTGTAGAGGACCTTTTTAGCCACTGATTAGTAGCTTTTGAGAATTTTTGCAGTTAGTGGGTTTTTCATAAATTGAGAGTTTGTAAAAAAATTATTGATCAGCCACTACTCATCTTGTGCATGGGTTGGGAGATCAAAATGGATATGAGTGGTCAATCTAATGTTTCTCTAAGGGTATGTAATGTCAAAATGTGAAAATTATTCTTTCCAAGAATGTACAGGTTATGGCCTGTGGCATCAAGTGATTTGAATTTTTTTCAAAGATGGTGAAATTGGATGAAAAAGATTCCCTAGACCCCAAAATGAGTGATTTTGAGTGATTTGGTGAAAATTTCAAAATTATCATGTTTAACATGTTTGTGTGGTTCTATCACTCTTTGCTCATTTCTGATTAACTGATTTTGGTATGCGACCACTCATTTCCAAGCTTAGGACCTCTTCTACTAGAATTTAGACTGATATTGCTACTAGAGGGCTTCTAAGGTACCTAAAAATGGCAAAAATGTGGCCAAAAATTGCTGATGTTGGCAATTTTGCCACATGTTTTGTAATTTTAAGGCACCTTATAGGCCCCCTAGTAGCAATATCTGTTCTCATTCTTGTAGAGGTGGTCCTAAGCTTTGATTGGGGTGGCCTTACATCAAAATTGGACAAGAATTGACTTTGGAAAATGTGGGTAACCTCACATGATCATGATAAATTTGACAACTTCACCAAATCACTCAAAATTACTTATTTTGGGGTCCAGAGACTACTTTTCACACAATTTCACTATTTTTGGAAAAAAGCAATCAAATCAATTAATCCCACACAACATTACAACTTTTGAGCAAAAATATGTACAAGAAATTCATCCCAGCATTCCCTGGGAAAATATTTTCCTATCTCAGTGAATATATTCACTAAATTTACTGAATACACCCAGTACCAAGTGAAGAACACTTGACTCCAGTAAATATGTCTTTTATCAAAAAGTCTAATAGCTTGACAATGGTGGAGATTCACAAAAATATCTTAACATAATGAGGTTCACACATAATGAAATCAATTTTGATGTCACATATTGACAGCTTTTCCTGCTTCTTTAACTTCTAGACTCGGTCAGATAGGTTATTCACTCAGGAGTTCATTACTGGGAAGTCTGTAAATTACTTAACTGGCTAGTTCACTTAAATTGGGATTCTGCAAATGGGCTTCTTGTTGTGTTTTATTTTATTATGTTCCAGGTTCACATCTTGTGATAGGTCCGGTTACACTGGAAGACTTGACAAACTACCAAAACACTCTTCAATCCATTTATTAGCACTGAGATGTTAGTATAGCATTTCACAAGTAATGGTCCATCAGGCCAACACGAAATTCACCTTATGTGGAGGTATGAGAGTTTTAGCTCTCATAGCATGTGACTGAGTCTAAAGTTACAATGGCACAATGTTCACACCAATGTCCTTTAGCAAAATATAAAGAATATTGCTTTTGGTACAGGATGTTCTGATGCTCTCTTAGTGTAGTAAGAACATTCTGTGGTTTAACATGGCCTTGTTTCCATAGTCCATGTTCTGGATGTGTAATTCTTTCTTTGAGTTGACGTTTGTTTGCAATCCAGAGAAATGGATTAGTTCTGGT